>JAFVLL020042829.1:0-73475 GCA_021397915.2 Tor tambroides
TCACTCACTCTCACACACGCTCACACTCACTCACTCACTCACTCACTCACTCACTCACTCACTCACTCACTCTCACTCTCACTCTCACTCTCTCTCTCACACACACACACACACACACACACACACACACACTTTTTTTCTTGTCATTTTGTTATAATATTTAGCAGAAGGATCAAAATGATTATTCAAACATTTTGCATGCATCACTAAAGTTTCCATAGAAATATATGAGTGATGGATCATTTCTAAGAGGATGTAAACTGCCCAGACTAGAATTACAGTAATTACTTCCTAAGCGTTACTTCCTATACTCTTCTATATTTCACTGTTCATTATCTTATTGCATGGCTTGACTTTGAGACCCAAATTGGCTATTATAGTAAATATGATTTTATGTATTATTTTCTTTAGCCTTTTAGATCAGATCCCTGACATGTTTGCTGACACCAATGAGAGTGAGACTGTTTTCGCACCCGTCATCCAAGCTGGTGTGGAGGCACTAAAGGTAAAAACAATCTAAGGGTCTAAACTGTTTACCAGACAATGACATCAGTCCATCTGTACTGTCCCTTTGCAATCGTACTTGCATATTTAGCATCATCCTTTAGTTGTTGTTTTTTTTTTTTTTTTACATCATTTAACAAAAGTGCACTTTAGTACTGCAAGCAGGCTTTGTTTGATAAACATGCAGTTGTTTCTAGGGCCGTTGTTTGAATTCATAGGCCTGGGATGATGTTCCTGCTTATTACTGGCGACAGCGCTGGTTGTTTCATAACATCTGTCTTTGACTCTTTAAGGAGTGTTAGTGACACATTCATTCTGTGACCTTAAGCTTTCGGTCATTGCTTTTTCACAAAAATATAAAACCATAAAACTGGCATTTTAAACATGCTAGGCTTACAAAAAAAAGTGTGCAAATAGTTAAAAATGTTTACTTCCATACTAGAATTAGACCCACATTAAACAGCATTTATTTGACATAGAAATATAGTGTATGTGTGTGTGTGTATATACTGTGTGTGTGTGTGTGTGTGTGTATATATACTGGAAGCTTCTGTCACCAAAACAAATTTCTTGTATGTGCAAACATACTTGCCAATAAAGCTCTTTCTGACTTCTGATATAAGGCATAATGTTACCTAGTTTGATGATGCTGTGTTCAAAAATATCAATAAAAATGTTCCGTCACAGGCCTGGGAGAACGTTTATCTTTACTGATGACAGCGCTGGTCGTTTCACAACACAGTCTTTGACTCTTTAAAACTAAAGACATTCAGTCTTAAGTTTTTGGTCATTGCTCTTCATCAAATACTTTCAGTCATAGACTCTTAACACTTCCTGGCCTGTCAGATAAAACCATTTTGCAGTTTTATGATTTTATATTTTTGTGATATTTTTCTCTCTTCAGGCAGCTGAATGCAGTGGCAAACTCTTCATCTTTCAGTCCTCCATGCCAACAGCAGAGGCTCCAGGAAAACTGAAAAACAGAGATGACAGAAAACTAGTGGGTACAGAAAAGGAGAAGGTAAATATTTGATTTAATTCAATTTCAGAAAAAAGGCCTTAAGTCTGTAATTTATCCTTCCAGAAATTAAGGCTTTAAAAAAGGCCTTTAGAAAGTCTTAAATTCATAAAGTCTTTGCATTAAATGTTGTTTGCACTGCACAAAATGAATATCTTCCTCACCATTTTTGTTTTATTTTCCAGTGCAAATATCTAAACATCCATGAATCAATATATATTTGCTTGAGATGCATAATGCAGATAAACAGTCCTATTTTTAGTGAAATTAAACAAAACTGAGTTTATGCTTATAACAGGAAAAAATATCTATCAATAGTGTATGAAAATTTGAAGCTTCATTTCATTTGAAAGTTGTTTTTCCGAGCCAGATATTTGTTCTTGTTAACCATGAACTCGCTTCATTTTGATACATTTTTCATAAAACAAGATGTAGCTTGTCATCTCGCTTCTCAAGTAAATGTGCCTTGATTTAAGAATCTTTAGACATTTGCACTGGAAAACAAGGCAGAAATACAGAGGCAGATCATTACTTTAAAATGTCTTAGTAAGTCTTAAATTTACCTTCATAAAACCTACAGAAACCCTGAAAATTGTGACCTTGGATCAGAAAACCATAAGGGTCAATTTTTTGAAATTGAGATTTATACATCATCTGAAAGCTGAGTAAATAAGCTTTCCATTGATGTATGGTTTGTTAGGATCGGACAATATTAGGCTGAGATACAACTATTTAATTATCTGGAATCTGAGGGTGCAAAAAATCAAAATATTGAGAAAATCGCCTTTAAAGTTGTCCAAATGAAGCTCTTAGCAATGCATATTACTAATAAAAAATTAAGTTTTGATATATTTACAGTAGGAAATTTACAAAATATCTTCATGGTACACGATCTTTACTTAATGTCCTAATGATTTTTGGCATAAAAGAAAAATCAATAATTTTGACCCATACAGTGTATTTTTGGCTGTTGCTACAAATATACCCCAGCGACTTAAGACAATTGTATAAAACAAGTCAAGTCAAATTCAATTTATAAGTGCTTTTCACAATATACATTATTTCAAAGGAGATTTACAGATTCGTATTATGGCATTAATGCTTTGAACGACAAAATCATAAACTGAATGGTAATTTGTGTGTGTGTGTATGTTGTCAGACTCTGTTCCAGCCTCAGCGGGGTGTGTATGAGCAGCTGACTAAAGACTGTGTGGCGCAGGGCTGTTGTGTCGACCTCTTCCTGTTTCCTAACCAGTTTGTGGATATAGCCACCATGGGTGATGTGCCGTCACATACCGGCGGCTCCATCTACAAGTACAGCAACTTCCAGGTACACAATAACATGTACTGAAACACAGATGCTGTGAATATGGTACAAAATAAGAGTCTGAACTCTTTTGTTTCACTGCCCTCTTGTGGTCAGACCTCAAACCTTTATTTCTCTCTTTTCAGGTGGAGTTGAATGGTCAGCAGTTTCTCAGTGACCTCAGGAGAGATGTGGAGAAGTCCATCGGATTCGACGCCATCATGCGCGTCCGTACTGGCACAGGTATTAACAAACTAGAGGAAAGTACATGAACACTACAATATGTAAAGATAAACATACACTATGTACATTATCATTTTTAAAAAAATTTGTTTTTTTGAAAGAAATGAATACTTTTGTTCAAAAAGGATTAATTAAATTGGGGCCGTAACCACAACAATTGTTTCCCAATAATTAAAAATGGCCAAATTGTTATCCTTAATATTTGAAATTCTTGCATTGTTCTGCTGCCCTCCATTACGCTGCACTCTTGTTTGTTGTTAGGATGACAAAAAGGTTTAAAAGTAACATTTTTAGAGAGTGAGACGAGGGAAGTAGCAAAACATTTAATATTCAAAAACTGTTTTAAGATAGAATTGCAAACTTCTCGACTTTCTTCTCAAATATGGCCATTTTTAATTGAAAATATAGTATCATCTGTGATTCACGTAGGCTAATTCCTAACTGAATGTGACGAGATAAGAATCTTTTGCGTTTTTGACATACAAATAAAAGTGCATATTTTAAAATATTATTTGCAAATAGTACAAAATGTTTACTTCCATACTAGAATTAGACCTAGAATTTCCTTCACTGTTTTATTTATTTATTCATCCTTATAATGTTGCCAAAAATATTTTGTTACAAAATATTTCTATTTTAAATAAATGCTGTTCTTTTAAACATTAGATTAATCAAAGAATCATGGATAAAATGCATCATGGTTTCCTCAAAAATATTAAGTAGCAACAACAGTGTTTTCAACATTGATAATGTTGTCATAACATATAAGGCCTAATATTATCTAATTTTGATGATGCTTAGTTTCCCCCTCCACAAAATAGGATTTTTCAAATTATATAAACTGTATGTGTCTGCTTTAATGCACTTATAAAAATAACACAAGCAGTCAAATATCAAAGAGGTATTCAAAATGTATCTTTTAACTTGCAATCTGCAAAGAAGTGGAAAAAGTGGAAATCAGACTTAGGCATAAAATGACCTTCAGAATCAGTTATGCTTGTGTAAATCAGCTGAGAATTGTACAAATGGCTGTGATCTGGCTCAGAGGAATACAGACGTCATGTTTGCCAGTTTTTCTGCTGATTAAGAGATAATACAAGACTTCATCTCACAAATGGATGATGAAAGCACAAATGCTATGGAAATGCACATATTTTGTGAGAAAGTGACATGCTCGAGCAAAACTGGCATTATTTTTGGAATCAAGAACTCCGAAATTTGTAAGAAGCAAGAATTGGATTTGTCTGAATATACCTGTTTTTGATGAATGTCTGTTTGATAAAATAAATATAGCCTTGAGGATAGAAAACCTTACTCTAAACGTTTGAATGGTAAGGTACTGTATGTATGGCATACGCTTTTTGTAACCTCTGCGTGATCCTCATCCTTCAAGGCTTCAGGGCGACAGATTTCTTTGGTGCCATTTACATGAACAACACTACAGATGTGGAAATGGCAGCAGTGGACTGTGACAAAGCTGTGACGGTCGAGTTTAAGCATGACGACACACTCAGCGAGGAGTCTGGAGCTGTGATGCAGGTCAGGCTTCACGTATGACACTGAGATAATCACAAAGACTGTCAAAAATACAAAAGGAAAACTTAAAGGGATAGTTCACCCAAAAATGAAAATTCTGTCATCATTTACTCACCCTCAAGTAGTTCCAAACCTGTATGAATGTCTGCATGAAAGGAAGATATTCTGAAGAATGTGGGAAACAGAGCGGTTCTGGGGCACCATTGACTTCTATAGTATTTTTTTTTCCTACTATGGAAGTCAATGGTGCCCCAAAACAGCCTGGTTACAAACTTGCTTCAAAATATCTTCCTTTGTGTTCGGCAGAACAAATAAATTCATACAGGTTTGGAACTACTTGAGGGTGAGTAAATGATGACAGAATTTTCACTTTTGGGTGGACTATCCCTTTAATGCAACAAAACAGGTCACATGTTAAGTCGCTCATGACAGTCGAAATGTGTTTTATTGCAAAATCGTTTGGCATCGTTGATAACATGATGCATAACATTTTTTCTTGGTAACTCAAGTGCATTTGAGTCCTCAGTGAACTGTTTTGATGTGATGCTGTTGGAATTCATTTGCTGGCAGGAGCAACACAAGTGAGTTTGTTTTCTCTGTTTCCCAGTGTGCTCTGCTCTACACCACCATCGGTGGACAGAGGAGGCTGCGAATTCACAACCTCAGTCTGAACTGCAGCTCTCAGCTGCCTGAACTCTACAAAAGCTGTGAGACAGACGCCCTCATCAACTTCTTCGCCAAGTCAGGTGACCGCCTTACCAACTCTTACAGGAATGTACATGAAAACGTCATGCAGTTGTTACAGATTTACTTCAAGATGTAACGTAATGCTGATGTAAAAAAGTACCATGAGAATTTTAAATCTGTAAAACACTTGCTTTTCTCTCATTATCTCATTATTATTTGTTTAATTTTTACACTGTTTTATAGTGAAACAAAACATGCGGAGTACAGGTTTTTCCAGTCTTTTCCAGTTATGTGCTTATTTTAATTTGATTTTTTTTTATATATTTATTTTTTTATTTAGCTTTATTTTTTTATCAGTTTTAGTAATTTTATTACTTCAACTAAGACATTTTATTTCAGTTTTTAAGTTTAATTTTTCATCTAATATTTATATATTTTATTTTATTTTACCTATGTTTGTTTTTCTTAACAATAACACTGCGATGCAGAAACTATTTTCTTCAGTCATTTTTATGCATTTATTACCTTTTCATTTTTATATTATTTATTACTTTTTCATATTTATAGATTTGTATTAGTTTTTTTTGTAGATAGTTAGATTTGTTGGTAACACTTTATTTTAAGGTGTCCTTGTTTCACACGTTACATGTACTTACTATTATAATAACAATTAATAATGCATAATTACATGCACATAACCCTAAACCTAACCATATAGTAATTACATGTAGTTAATTAATATTATTTAAATGTATAATTCCACTGTAACAAGGACACCTTAAAATAAAGTGTAACCAATTTTTATAGTGGAATAAAGGATACTCAGTGCAGGTTTTTCAAACTGTAATACATTTAAAAATGTATGATGAGCTCATGGTTTTTCTAGTCATTGATTGTGGTGGATGCTGTTCTCCTGCAGCGTATCGGGCCATGCTCAACCAGCCACTGAAGATGGTGAGGGAAATCCTGGTTAACCAGACGGCTCACATGCTAGCCTGCTACAGGAAGAGCTGCGCCAGTCCCTCAGCAGCCAGCCAGGTCAGTGACACGCTTCACATATATAAAAACATCTTCTCTCACTTTATTAATGCTTACATAGCATGTGCAAACTCATTTGTGACCCTGGACCACAAAACCAGTCATAAGTAGCACAGGTATATTTGTAGCAATAGCCAAAAATACATTGTATGGGTCAAAATTATAACAAATCAATATTTGTTATGCCAAAAATCATTAGGATATTAAGTAAAGATCATGTTCTATGAAGATATTTTGTAAATTTCCTACCATAAATATATCAAAACTTAATTTTTGATTAGTAATATGCATTGCTAAGAGCTTCATTTGGGCAACTTTAAAGGTGATTTTCTCAATATTTTGTTTTTTTGCACCCTCAGATTCCAGATTTTCAAATAGTTGCATCTCAGCCAAATATTGTCCTATATTAACAAACCATATATCAATTGAATTTATTCATTTTATTCATCTTTCAGATGATGTCCAAATCTCAATTTCTGAAAATTGACCCTTATGACTGGTTTTGTGGTCCTGGTTCACATTTGCAGTTATAATACATCCATTATTTTAGTGTCATTTATATACTATTGTAATATTTATAGATTTTTTGAATTAGCTTTTATTTTTATATTTTCAGTTTTATTTTTATTTTAGTAATCATATTATGTGCTTTTGTCATTGTTATTATCACTATTTTTAATATTTCTATTTAGCTTTATTTTTTATTTTTTTGTAATTTTAGTACTTAAACTTATTGTAATTAGTTAGTTGCCAAGGCAACATTTCTAATTTTCTTTAATTCTATTTTGAATCTAATATTTACATTTTATTTCAGCTTTATTTAAATGAACAATTAACAAAATGTTAGTTGTAGTTTTAGTTACCAATAACAACACTGCTGTGCAGAAACCATTTTTCAGTCTTTTTTTTTGTGCCTTTATTTTTAGACCTTTTTTGTCCTCTGCACACTGTCTATTCATATTTTAATTATATTAAATAGATTCATATCATTATCTCTGCACTGCACTGTAAGAAAAATGGATAATGGCCTGGCAGAAAATTACCTTTTCCATAAAGTTTATGGACATTTCCTTCAACCCTAAAATGTAAAACACAACACAATGCAAAGTGTAATTCAATATTTGGGTAAAAAACCTGTGAAAAATCACTATGGGAAATTCCTTCATATTAACACTGAACAATATGCCTTATTTTTGTTACTCTGATTTGTGTAAAGTGACTGCTCTTCTTGAATGTTTCGCCCTGCAGCTAATCCTGCCCGATGCGATGAAGGTGTTTCCCGTCTACATGAACAGTCTGTTGAAGACTCCAGCTCTAGTGGGCAGCACTGAGCTCTCCACAGATGACCGGGCCTTCTACAGATTCCTGGTCAATGCGATGGGAGTGGAGGAAACACAGGTCCTGCTCTATCCACGCCTCATCCCGCTGGTCAGTTACACACATATCTATCATTTCTCTCACTGACATCAAACCCTGAGCGCTAGAGTTCATGCGTTTGCGCTTTCTCTCTCTCTCTCTCTCTCTCAGCACACTATGGATGTGTCCAGTGAGGCGATCCCGGCTCCAGTGCGCTGCTCCGAGGAGCGGCTCAGCGAGTCCGGCATCTTCCTGCTGGAAAACGGGCTCTCCATGTTCCTCTGGCTGGGACAGGCCTGTCCGCCCGACCTCATCCAGAACCTCTTCAATGTGCCCTCTCTCGGCCACCTGTCCTCAGAAGGGGTATGACACACTGCTTTCAAAATACATTTTTATTATACAGTAAATGAATTACAGTACTGAAAAAAAAAAAGATTAAAAAATGAGGAGTGGGTGGATTTTTATCATTGTAGGGTGGTTGTGTTCACACACTGCCAACACACATTTATGTCCAAACACCATGTAAAAGTGGATTTGGAATAATAGGTGCCCTTTAAATGTGAAATTTTGAAATTTTGACTGAAATAGTTTTTCTTGCAAAACATACTCCAAAGAAATGTTTCATTTTTTAAAACTTAGAGAAATGAATTTAATGAAAATTCTTCTGATTTGCTTGATAATTTTCTAATTATTCCAAATCTTTGTCCAATTTTGTCTAATTTTTCACTGCAGATGATATCACCATAACAATTTGAGTGAGAAATTGGACTGAAATATGAGCAAGAACATCTGATCATTAGTGAAAAGTGTCACCATGATTAAAAATGTGCTTGTTTGATTAGGGACCTAGAAATAGTACAGATTCCTCTTATTATTTAAAAAAAAAATATTTTACATCATATTGTTTACTCATTTAAAATGTAAAATATATTTCTAGGTTTAAATTGGATTTTAATCCCAGATTTTCTTGGAACCAAACCGTTTAAAAAAAAGTTTTACACCTAAAAAATAAGATATTATCTCATGGTTATTATAATACATTATGCCACATTCATCCAGATAAGGGTCAGAATAACATTTCACTTAGATAACATTCACACCCATTGTATAAAAAAAACAAAAACAAAAATAAATAAATAAAAAATGTAGAAGTTTGTAACAACATTGACGTCTGGACAACATGAAGGTGAATAAAAAACAACAACAACAAAAAAACAGAATTTGTAGGTAAACTTTTTTTTTTTTTTTTTTAAAGTAGTACAGTATTTGGATTGGAATTGGATTATATATGATCCAGGTTTTACTTTGAAGGATGATATTATTTCTATGCACAACTGATCTCACTGCTCGTGTTGCTTTGATCAAGGATTTTTTTTTTTTTTTTTCAGTTCTTCTCATTATGTGTGAGTAACGTCAGAGCTGCAGTGATAACTCTAGCGTTACAATTGTCTTTCAGCCGATGTCATTACCTGTGCTGGATAATGCTCATTCCAGGAAGATCCATTCAATCATCTCCAGCATTTCACAGCAGAGGGCCACATCCATGAAGGTACGGCTCACTCTCACCATCTCCTCTCTATATCTGTCTGTCTTTTGTTCGTTATAAAGAGGCTTGAATAGTACCTAGTGGTGCTCATGTGTTTGTGTGTCATAGTGCTTGTGAGGAAGTATTTAACATTCTGGTTAGGGGGTTTTATAAATATGTACCCTACGTATGTATTAAATCCTGACAGTTCATTCAGCTTCAGTTGCTGAACCAGAAAATCTGAGCATATGTCACCAGTCCTCAGGTGGCTTCCAGTTACATTTAGGATTGATTATAGAAGTACTTTTACTCATTTATAAATCACTCAATGGCATAGGACCTAAATACACTGCAGATATGCTCACTGAATATAAATCTAACAGACCCCTCAGATCATTAGGATCTGTTAGAAACACCAAGGGTTCACGCAAAACAAGGGGAGTCTGCTTTTAGCTATTATGCCGCCCGCAGTTGGAACCAGCTTTCAGAAGAGATCAGATGTGCTAAAACATTAGCCACATTTAAATCCAGACTCAAAACTCATCTGTTTAGCTGTGCATTTGTTGAATGAGCACTGTGCTACGTCCCAACTGACTGCACTGTTTTTTATGTATAATCATTTTTATTTCGAACTATTCTAAATTCATTTTAAATCAATTTTTAAATCATTTTAAATGTTTTTAAATTTCTGGTTTTATTGTTGTGATTATATTTTTTTTAATGATTATTTTACTTCCTTTTATGTAAAGCTATCTATCTATCTATCTATCTATCTACCTATCTACCTATCTTGATTGACAGTGATGGTAAACATTTTATAATGTTACAAAAGATTTCCATTTTAAATCAATGCTGTTCTTTTTAACTTTTTATTCACCAAAAAAAAAAAAAAAAAAAAAAAAATATGCATCACATTGTCCCATATTAAGTAGCATATTTTTTCAGCCTTAATAATAATAAGAAAATATTCTTGTGCACAAAATTCAGAATATTAGAATGATTTCTGAAGGATCATGTGACACTGAAAACTGGAGCAATGATGTTGAAAATTCAGCTTTGCATCACAGGAATAAATTACATTTTAAATTATATTCAAATATATATAAATTATTTTTAACTGTAGTAATATTTCACAGTATTGATGATTTTTTTTTTTTTTTTTTTGATTTTGATCAAATAAATGCAGCCTTGGTGAGACTTTAAAAATTCTTATCGATCCCAAACTTTTTTCTTCACTTGTTATCACTTGCCTCAATGCTCATCTTCTTCTAGCCTGACTGATCTCAGATCAGCAGTGTGACTGATGTGCGTCTCTCTGTGCAGCTGCTGATAGTGAAGCAGAAGGACCGATCAGAGATGTTGTTCCGTCAGCACCTGGTGGAGGATAAGGGTCTTCACGGAGGCGCGTCTTACATGGACTTCCTGTGCTATGTCCACCGCGAGATCAGGCAGCTACTTACTTAACTCACACACACACACACACACACAAACACACACACACACAGAGTTAAGTGTGTTACAGCGCACAGCCCTCTTCTCATATAACCTCTACAGCTGCCTATGATATACGACCAAACTCTCTTTCTGCAGTTGAGTGTGAACTTTCTGCTTTATTCCTCAGTGTTTGACAGGAGGGAAATGGGTGTTTAGATTGAACACCTTCAAATGCGCCACATCTCCCTGTTCTGAGGAGCCATTATATTGAGAGATCGTCTCAATGATTTTCTTAAGTCACTCCCCCAGATTATATTTACCAAAGGGAAACATTTCTTTGAATCCTTAATGCAGCAAAATGAATAAAATGTTCTCATAATGTCTGGATTTGAGTGGGAAAACAGTGTTTTCAGATGAAAAATCTGTGCAGTGTCTATTAAATTAATAGACTGATTTGTGACTGGATATATACAGTACAAAACATGCTTTTTTTCTTCATTTTATGACTTCAGGGATGAAAACATCACACAAAATTGAATTCTAGTCATGTACAAAAATTGTCTTGCAATTGCATCGCTGTCTGCTACCCCATTTTTTTTGAAGTAACATCTTTGTCTTAATTTTTTTACTCAACGTTATTTTGCGCATCAATACTTCAAAATGTTTAGAGGGACACCACTGCTATTTAACATCATGTCCATTATATCCATAAAATGAACTAGACTTTCCTGTAGTTAAAAGAAAACATTTATTTTTTTTAATAACTGGACGTTTATTAAAGGTGGAACGTCCCTTTTATTTTGTTGCAGTTAATGCCAGTCATTATTTGTTATTCTTAACTTCATACACAGTTTTGCTCTTTGAAACATTTCCAATCTGATATGTTTTATAACATGAGCAATTATTCTAATAAATTTGCCTTATTTTTTCTGACTTTTAATGGTACATCTCTGGACCAATACTGTATATTTTCTTACAGTTTGAGATGGATTTTAAGGACTCGTAAGCAGCTATACCTCAGGTCACATGCATCTAGCCTTTGTACCTGTTCATTAGTGCTTTGGAACCGACACACATCTGGTTCTTCATATTGAACACAAAACGGATTCATGAAGGCAGCCTGTCATGTACATTTCAATATAAAACCTTTATACAGCTGTTTTTGAATAAAGGTGTAGTCCCTGTTCACCTTGTAAGTGTATTTGTTTTGTGTGTATTTTTCTGATCTCAAATTAATGGCTTTCGTAGGCCACATACACACTGCAACTCAGTTGTCAGTTCACCTTTTAGTGCTTATAATCTTGTTCTGTACCCACACAGTTCAGTAATTTACAGGAGTGACAACCGCATTCTACAACTGAATTAACTACTGAAAAATTCAGGTAGCCACAGTTACATTTCCAGACATTCTATGCATCATGTACTGAACTGAACAGCTCGTTTTTAGTGATGTATTTAAACTCATATCAGTATGGAAGGCCGATAGGGCCAAAAGTCTTTAAGCGGACCATGTGAATTTTAACCATCAACACGCATTGATCATATTTTGTATGTGTAGATAAGCACACTCTGGCCTTGTTAAGGCATCAGCTCTCGATACGATACCGATTCTCATACCCAGTGATATTTGCCGATACCTCAAAAAATTCTACGATACGATTCGATACAGGAGTATATCGATCGATTTATCGATATTATATTACATACCTATTTTAAACATCTACATTTTTATTAACTCATAAATGCAACCAAAATATATAACATGAACGTTTATCTGAAATTTTCACATCCTGTACCTAAATTGTGGCATTCACAACACAAAAATAGGCCTATACTTTTTTTTTTTTTTTTTTTTAATAATAAAGAAAAATAAATAATTGGAGGAAAAAAAAATAAAAAATCAAGTCACACATAAGATCAGTAATCTTATGACATGACAACAGTCAAGAAAGTCTTTTAGGCTTCAGTGTGTAAAATAGTGCAAATCCTCATTAGGAAACAAGGTACTGCATTTTTAAAGAAAAAATACATTAATGTAGAAAAATAAATATTAGGAAAAAATTACAAAAATAAAGCTGTTAAAATTTTGAAACTTGTTTGGCTGCTACTATGGGCTCAGTGCTAAAAATCTTTTCTACAGATAACCAAATTACAAGCAATAGCAGAAAATAAATATAATAGAACAAAGACACAAATTCAATAAACAGTGCTTTTCAGGTTTTTCAGCTCAGTCTAAAAGAAATTTTCAGGTACAGAAATATAATAATCAAATATACAATAACTGCATAGTCCTCACTGTATAAAATAAATTTAGATTAATCATTATTGATGTTACAAAGGATATTTAGTCAGGAGCAGTGAGCACTACTTGTATTTTTCTTTGACAGCATTAGGTTTAGTTTGCTTTCACTTTAAGAACAAAAGCACAGATCCAATATACTGATATACATGCGTTTTCTTTCTCAACTGTTTACATTAAGAGATGACTAATCGACTGTGTTTACTAGGATATTCGCCAAAATGCGTATTTTTTTTGTAATTTTGTCTGTATTTGTTCTTCCATGCACAAAAACCCCAGAAGAAAGCTCAATTTATTATTTGCACGCTGTCGACGCAGCTGCCTGTGTGCGTGCGCTTCAGATGTGTGTCTGTGCACAGAAAACTTCTCACACTGCCCTCGACAGCTCCGTCAACAAATCCTGAGCGTCTTTTACGCTCGCTTTGTGCCTTCGGATCGTCCCTATATCGAGTCCTGATACGTGAGTTTGAACGAGAATGCACGCATTGGCGGTAATGCATAGATGGACATTACGTGAAAATGTGGACAGTGCCAAAATAAAGGTGCCTATTTATACTGCAAATATCGATATTTTACGGGTGGTATCGATATATCGTATCATCAGACATTTGATCGATGTATCAATCCATATCGATGGATCCTTACACCCCTAGTAAAGACGCACAGTTTTACCACATTAGGATGACAAATTTGAATGTGTCTCTCAACACGCACATTCTAGCCACGTTTGAACGTGTAATACTTTTTAAAGCAGATTTACCTCTAGATTTACCCACGTTAATACTTTCTTTAGTTCATTGCGGCATTGCTTTACTGATGTGTACTGTGCTGGATTAAATTAATGTTAAAATCTAAATTAAGACTTTTCTAGCTGAGAAAGAACATTGAACTAAACAATTACATGACATGACAAATCATGACATAAGACCAATGCATTATCACTCATTATCAAAAATGCAACGTCTGATCTTTGCATGCGTGCATACTGGTATGCCATTACAACATCTTTCGTGCATGAACATTGACACTGACATTTGTATATGTATAAACCAACGAACCATAGTGCCACATATTCAAATATACTCTCAAATACAGCAGTTTCATTGGCTGCTGTGTGTGCTGTCACGTTAACATGGACAAACAGTGCTTGTTGACATGGTCAAATTTCATGCGTTCTGTTTAAAGACTTTTGGCACCGTCCACCTTCCATATGTCAGATTTGTGTTTCTTCAGTATGCAAGAAATCACAGTGAATGAGGTATGTGTAGTGTTGCCAGATCTTGCTATAAAAAACAAAACAAAACAACAAATAAGAACAAGACCCATAATAAACTTAAATCCAGAAGAGATTTATCTTGGAAATAATACCAAAATATTGTGAGCCAATAAGCCCAAAGACACATCACTTATAATTCGTGGATATGGCAACATTTCAAGAGCACGCTCTGCGAAAGCAGCGTTCCAAACAAACAAAACATGGTGGTTTAGTTAAACTTACCGAACATAGGTCTTTGGTGCTGTAATATTACTTTGGTTCAAAATAGTGGATACCAAATGCTAAAGATGCCAAAATGATTGTTCAGCTGACAAAACATCTTTCTGGCAAAAAAACCCCAAAAACTTTCAAAAGTAGACAAACTAAAAAAAAAAAAAAAAAAGTTTTAAATGTTGTGATTTGTGAAAATGATGTGATCTAGGATCTTTATTCCATTTGCACTATAGTAAAGATGCTAGATGAAATTTCTACGGACACTGCAACTTTCTGGCATTTTTTCTTAAAAACATAATTCTACATATAATACAATCCAAAAATGTAATGATGTTATTTACTTCACTTTACTGCAATGCTGCAGATTTAAAGTTTGATTTCTTTTAATTAAGCAAAGAGGCCACCGAACTTCCACTGGTGTCAGATTCGCCTCATTTTTATCCGTGTTAAATTCAATATGGCATCTAATCTGACGAAGGCCTTTTGACTCCTATATTTACATATGATTGTCACTTCTGAAACTCCACAGTGTGTACTGTATGTGGCCGTAGTGATTTTAATTACCAGTGATCTGACATTCAATGAACGAGCCATGAAACATACATTCTGAGCAGTTTATTGACTATGTTACAAAATGCACTCGTCTAGTTCCACAGAGAAGCATGGGATAGGCACACAGAGCGCTAGATCTGCTCCAGTCAGCTCTTCCCATCACTAAAGGCCGTTCGCTAACACCGTAAGGCCTTCTTCACTCTCTACACATGCAGCTGTCAGGCTCTCGCGCCGCTCGCAAGAAATGTTGCATCATCAGACCGTCAATGGGAAACCTCAAATACAGCATGACATAGCATTGTTTTCAGAAATGGACTAAAATGAATCACATCCTATACTGTAACTCAATTACAATCAAATCAGACAGAAAGTACAGGTTGTCTGGGATGAGCGATAACAAAGAAAGGCACTGATTTCTAGAGTAGGGAAAAGCTCATGCACTCTTCTCCTGGACAAGCTCATGTGAATCAGGCATGCAGGTTGCAAAACTAATAAAAGTAAACTGACAGACAATCAAGTGTTCTTATTAGACAGTACAGTATGATCTAGAACCCATGAAGATAAACATTATTTGCATAATTGGAATAAGCAAAAAGTAAGATTTGGAAATAAAACCATGTGAGGATGCAACAAAATGCTTGTTTGTAGTATATGACATATCTACACACATTTGAAATACAAATCAATGTATTAATTCTATTCGATCTGATGTCTGGACCGGCCTGTTCATATTTATACACAGTTGTAAAACTCAAATTACTTCACATCTCTCTCTTGTTCTCTGGTCTACAGGATAAGACTCTGAAAGCTCACATGTCAAGCTTTGAGAATTATTGTTGCAGGTGTGGAAACTGCTGCTCATAACTGAAACGCATGAAGGAAACATTTTCATTCATCTAAGATTTGTGCGAGGTATGATTATGATTTTAATGGAAGCTTGTTGCAACTGAGCCCAAGTGATCCTAAAGGCAGAATATGGGAACAATACTGGATCTAAGTATTGACCGTTCATTTTTGCGGTGTTATTTTGTGAAATTAATTCTCCAATTTTATTCCATAAATCATGTTGTCAGCCACGTTGTGCTGTAATTTATGTCCACTAGGCGGCGATGTTGTAGAGAACATTGTACTCTTGGTGAACTACATTGATAACTTTTTTATGATTATGATTTGCCCACAGTTAAAAAATATTCTATATGTGACCCTGGACCACAAAACCAGTCATAAGTGTCAATTTTTCGATACTGAGATTTATACATCATCTGAAAGCTGAATAAATCAGCTTTCCATTGATGTATGGTTTGTTAGGATCGGACAATATTTGGCTGAGATACAACTATTTGAAAATCTGGAATCTGAGTGTGCAAAAAGTCTAAATACTGAGAAAATTGCCTTTAAAGCTGTCCAAATGAAGTACTTAGCAATGCATATTACTAATCAAAAATGAAGTTTTAATATATTTACGGTAGGAAATTTACAAAATATCTTCATGGAACATGATCTTTACTTAATGTCCTAATGATTTTTGGCATAAAAGAAAAATGGATAATTCTGACCCATACAATGTATTTTTGGCTATTGCTACAAATATACCCCAGCGACTTAAGACTGGTTTTGTGGTCCAGGGCCACATATGTAAAAGTAATGTTTAATGCTAATTAGCTTTTTAATTAACGTAGGCTACAAATATTTTGTGGGGTAATAAGTTGGAACATCCTGAAATCAACTCTAGACGCTATAAGACAGAGGTTTAAAGGGACAGTTCACCCAAAAATGAAAATTCTCTCATCATTTACTTACCTTTCTCTTGTTCCAAACCTGTATGAGTTTCTTTCTCCTGTTGAGCACAAAAGAAGATATTTTGAAGAATGATGGTAACCAAACAGTGGACTTCTGTAGTAATGAAAAAAAACAAACAAAAAAAAACACTATGGAAGTCAATGGCTACCGTCAAACTTTTGGTTACCAACATTCTTCAAAATAGTGAAGGTAAGAAAACCTTCATTATTTTGAACCTTGATACATCGATCAAAGAAATGAACAAGTGGAAGGTAAGAAAACGACGACAGAATTTTCATTTTTGGGTGAACTATCTCTTTAAGTGATGCTTTGAAAGACATTTCTTTGACATTAACAGAGCTCCTTTGCAGACACACAAATACTGATGGTCAAAACCTCCAAATGAAAACAAATACTGTATGGCTACAGACAGCCTGATGTGCTTAGTTAGTTAGCTCAATAAATAAACCCACACGGTAAGATGCTTTGAGAGCAGTGATATAGAGTTGGAAACATGTAAACATAATGTGACATTTTTCACAAGGACTTATATTAATTAAGATACACATAAGCAGCATTACTTTGTAACAGTGTTTCCTAAGACAAATACAACATGTGTGCTTTGATTTTCTACCTGTAGCTTCCAAATCTATAATATAGCATCTTGATCTAGTTGGCAAATGATTCTGAACAAATAAATAATAAAAAAAAAAAGATCTTTTTTAAATATATTTTAGAAAACATACAACATCTTAATCTTTATTTGACTTTCCACCTGTTTTGGCTGGACCCGCTGTTGTAGTTAAGAACATTCTGGAATGATTTTGTAGAAATCTAAAGGCTGCAGAGTCACAGGTTTTTACTTATTGAATGAAAGTAGTATGATTTATTACTGATTGTGCTTAAAAACGGAAATAGTTAATATACCATGAATTTGTGTTATGTGGTGATTTTTTTATTGTCTTACTGTGTATGACACATTAGTAACTTAAAGAAATAGTTTTGGATAAATGGTATAGAGTTGGGAAAAATGTAGCATTGCATCACTTGCTCACCAATGGATCCTCTGCAGTGAATGGGTGCCATCAGAATGAGAGTCCAAACAGCTGATAAAAACATTAAACTTCATATCATCTTTCCATAATATTCTTTCTTCAGTTAAAAAAAAGTCACCTTGCCTCAATCAGAAGAGAAATCTGCACAGATCAAGCATTGTTTACAAGTGAAAACAGTCTAAATCAGTTCCTAAGAAATATGGACAAAAGGGGACAGACTTCTTAAATGGAGGAAGCATTATTATGGATTATGGACTTGTATTTTGGTCAGAAGCAACAGTTTAAAGTTAAAATGCCTTAATGATGCATTTGCTTTTTACAAACACGCAGCTTTTCATTTCACAAGACATTAACTGATGAACTGGAGTGGTGTGGATTACTGTGGATTATTGTGATGTTTTTATCAGCTGTTTGGACTCTCATTCTGACGGCACCCATTCACTGCAGAGCATCCACTGGTGGGCAAGTTATGTAAGGCTACATTTCTCCAAATCTGATCCCATAAAGAAACAAGCTCTACATCTTGGATGGCCTGAGTTTGAGTAAATTTTCAGCCAATGATCATTTTTGGGTGAACTATTCCTTTAACTAAGGAGTTAAGTAAATTGTGTCAAATATTCCTTGTAAATTGTTGCAATTTAAAAATGGATTTATGCACAGAAATTCATTCTGTTTGTGTCATTCTGTCTGGGCCAATGTATGAAATGTTACTTTAAGATGTACAGTGGTTTCTAGTTATTTCAAAAATTTGGAGAAAAAGATGATTAACAGACTATTTAAATAAAGGTATACATTTTTTACAAGTATATGACAAAAAAATATGTAAAAATTTTTCTTTGATATTAAAAATGCTGTTAATTTTGGTTTATGGGTAAAGCACTGCTAGTAATCAGACGTGTATCATCGAGGACGTCGGGTTTGTGGAGTATAAAGGTGGTTATGTGAGCTGGCCCGCCAACAGAGTCCATCCAGATGCTAAATGACGTTCTCAAAAAGCTGCATTGATCTCATGATGTTCTCGTCCTGTAGGGATCAAACAGACACAGGTGAACTCTTTAATAACAGCTCACCTGTGGAGACTAATGGACTGTCATTCTGCTGCAGGCTCAATGAACAATATGTAAGGAGCTTTTCTCTCTAAGCGCTCTACTCAAGAAAATCATATCGTAAATGTTTTCAAGAAACACATTCATGCAGAACATCACATTCAGAACAAAAACAGACTTACATTTTGACAGCAGTCTATAAATTCATCTATAGTGACCACTCCATCCCTGTTCTTGTCCATTTTCTGCCAGGACACAAAAAGGGTCAAAAGGTCAGTGTGTTCATTTGAGGTTGCTCAATTCATTTAGCTATAGACATTTTTCTTGCTTAGAATTACATTTAGACAATCTCCATGATAACATCGGCAGAAACCAGATCTGTAGGATCATTGCTTTACCAATGAACCAAAGTGCTGTGTCTGGCAATCATTTCTTTTTTCAACATTTTTAAATCACCCTTTTATGGAAACCAATTTCCACCACATAAGGGAAAAAAAATCATGCTTTGGTAAATGATAATGATAATTATGACATTAAAATTCATAAATATGAGATTAAATGTGTTTATGACAATTATGAGATGCTAAGTCCTAGGATAAAAAGTCAAAATGATGACAAAAATCAACATTTTATGTCATAATGACTTAGTATCTCATAAATAAGACTTTTGTATAATTTTTACTGTTTACTCACTTTTTCTCATATTTGTGACTTAGTATGACTTGGTTTATCCATTTTTTGTCAAGACACAAAAAGGCTCCAAAGGTCAATTTTGGACATTTTTCTTGCTTAGAAGTACATCTAGACCAGGCATCTTCAAATCTGGCCCACTCCTGCAGAGTTTAGCTCTAACCCTAATCAAACACACCTGAGCATGCTAATCAGAGTCTTCAAGATCATTAGAAAATCACAGGTAGGTGAGTTTGATCAGGGTTGGAGCTAAACTCTGCAGCAATTAACCCTCAGGAAAGATTTGAACCTGATCTGAACAATCTCTCTCTTTGTGGCTAGAAACGGTGGGATCTGTTGATATATAACCATCAGATGGAACGACCTGCAAATGGATTTACTTTACCAATGAATGAAGTTTTCACCACATTTTTGTCATCTCTATTTTTGTGGCCCATTTCTGCCATATAAGAGGAAAAATTATGCGTTGGTGAATTATGACATTAAAAGTCATAAATATGAGGTAAAAGTCACAATTATGAGATGCTCAGTCACAATGAGATAAAAAGTTGAAACGATGACATTAAAAGTCAAAATTATGACAGTGTCAACATTTTTGTCTTAATTTGTATCTCATAATTTCAACTTTTATCTCATAATTAGGCCTTTGTGTATCTCACTTTAAACAATCTACAATAATTTTGACTTTTAATCTTAGTCATATTTATGACTTAGTATGACTTTGTCAAGGCACAAACAGGGTCAAAAGGTCAGTGTGTTCTTTTAAGGTCGCTCTATTTACTACAGATTTAGAAATTTTTCTTGTTTAGAATTACATCAAGACAACTTCTATAACAGCATCAGCAGAAACTAGATCTAGGATCCTGGTGATAAATAACATGACATAGATGGGAACATTCTGGAAATGTACTTGCTTTATCAGTGTCCTATCTAGCAAATATTTTCTATATGAAGAACAATCATGCCAATCTTACCTGGAAAAATATCTCCACATGCTGTCGTGGAGTTTCCTCTTTAAGTATGGGATATGTGCATTTCCCCATCATGTCATAGATGGACTTTATGATATCTAACATTTCCTGTGAAACCCAAACAATAGACAGGCATTGTTAGTGTTTTATATGATCGCTTGTCATGAAAGTGATTTTCTGGTAAGACTTTACAATAAGGTTTCATCTGTTAACATTCATTCATTTACATTTACATTACATTTAGTTATTTAGCAGACGCTTTTATCCAAAGCGACTTACAAAAGAGGACAATAGAAGCAATCAAAACCAACAAAAGAGCAACAACATGCAAGCATATGACAAGTCTCGGTTAGCCTATGATACGCCTGTAAGGTTTTTTCAAGGAAAACAAGTAGATAGAACAGAAAAAAGAAAGCTAGTGTTAGTTTTTAAAGAAAAAGTAGCAGTTAGAGAATAAATATGTAGTTGATAGAGGGTCAAGGGTGTGTGTGTGTTTTTTTTAAAAAGAAGGCAGATAGATAAAATAGAATTAGAATAGAGTTACAGGGTCAAATAAAGATATTCATGCATTCATGCATTTGGTATCATGAACTGACAATGAAAAACATTTTTCCACATTTATTAATATAGTATAAATGTATTCCTATTGTCTATTTTTAACTTGAAAAGTTAAAACTGTATTAGTTTATATAGAAATTTTTAAAAAAGTTGTAATTAAGACATAAATATACAATTTTATGCTTTGATTTTATTCCTTGACTTGACTTTTTTTTTACTTTTATGTCATAATTATGACTTTATATCTCAATATCTACTTTTTGTCTCCTATTTGTGACTACTTTGTGACTTAGTATCTCTTAATTTTTACTTTTCATCATTTAAGTCATAATAATGATATAAAAAGTTGAAATTATGACATAGAAGGTCAAAGTTTTGTGACTACTTTCTGTCTTAGTACCTCATAACTTTGACTTTTTGTCAATTTTGGCTTTTCATATTTTTCAACTTAAATTATTACTATACTATTGTTCATTAACATTAAAAGTTAAAAATGTTTTAGCTAATATGGAAATTAACACTAAAGTTCATCGTTGGTTGTTAGTTCATGACACCTATCCAATGAATTCATGTTATGCAGTGTTCATTATTATAAAGTGTTACTCATATTTTTCAAGTATTACCTCTTTTGTTATATATCCATCTTTATTAATATCATACAGGTTAAATGCCCAGTTAAGCTTCTCCTGAACGGTGCCTCGTAAGAGAATGGAAAGCCCCATCACAAAATCCTGTAATGCAATGAAAGACATTGAGAAACCAGTCAGAGCAAGAATATTGTTGCATAACAACATAAATCTGTAATTTACCGCTAGAACATAAATGATGATTATTCTGCTAAACAAACTGCTTCATTTCACATGATGATATGATACCTCGTGGTATTTTAATGGTTGTATTATGGATCTCACTAATGCAGTATACATGCAAAGTGCATACGTGAATGGAAATAAATGTCTTTAATAATCATTTTCCAAATGATAAGAGGAATTCTTTCAGGCTGAACTTTTCACATGAGCACTCAAGGTTTTTAATTACCAGATTTGACAAATAAGCTTTAGCAGGAGCTAAATTGCTACGGGACAAGCCAAACTTTGTTATTAAAAACAAGACGAGGATATTCTCATTTAGTTTAATTATTGTTTCGCTGGGGACCAGCGATGCTTGTTTATTGCCAAAGAATGAAATCCTTGTTGTGTGCAAATTGAAGGTTCAGTGGTGGTTAAAATGTTTCCTAATGTCTCTGTAATACACAAATTGCACAATATGTTGTCAGTCAAGACATTTATTCAACAGCGGTCAAGTATTTTAAGTTAAAATAAATGGGAAATGGGAGTATTTTATATGTTGTGTGTGGTAAATGTCTTTTATTCATTCATTCATTCATTCATTCATTCATTCATTCATTCAGTTTTTATGAAATCCCATTTCTGCCGCATAAGAAAAAAATAATGCTTCGGTAAGTCAAAATTATGGGATTAAAAAGTCAAAATTATGAGATACTAATTCAAAATTATGACATAAAAATGTTTACATTTTGTCATCATTTCTAATTCGTATCTCATAATTTGGCTGTATCTCCTAATTTGACAGACTATACCAGAATTTTGAGTTTTGTGTCTCAATTATGACTTTCTATCTCATAATTATGACTTGATTATGAGATGAAAAGTTGAAATAATGAGATAGTCGAAACGATGCAATAAAAAGTCAGTTTTTGTCATAATTATGAATTTGTATCCCATAATTTCAACTTTTGTGTAATAATTCTGAATTTTTATCTCATACATTTTAAATTTGACTGAGTATCTCATATTTATGACTTAGTAAGTCATAATTTCTACGACATTT
This sequence comes from Tor tambroides, assembly GCA_021397915.2. Taxonomy (NCBI): domain Eukaryota; kingdom Metazoa; phylum Chordata; class Actinopteri; order Cypriniformes; family Cyprinidae; genus Tor; species Tor tambroides. Next base: position 22,938 of record JAFVLL020042829.1, read on the forward strand.
GACTAGTTTATTTTAAATGGTCCTACATTTATCTATGATAAAATTTATTTCAAATTTTATTTCAATCTATTTTATATGTTATTTCATTAGTCTTTCAGTTAAAACTGCATGCATTATATCTATAAAGAATTAGCACATGCACAAGCGTCCACATCCAAATATCAAAATAATATGTGACCCTGGACCACAAAACCAGTCATAAGTGTCAATTTTTCAAAAATTGAGATTAATACATCATCTGAAAGCTTAATAAATAAGCTTTACATTGATGTATGGTTTGTTAGGATGGGACAATATTTGAAAATCTGGAATCTGAGGGTGCGAAAAACTCAAAATATTGAGAAAATCTCCTTTAAAGTTGTCCAAATGAAGTTCTTAGCAATGCATATTACTAATCAAAAATTATGTTTTGATATATTTACAGTAGGAAATTTACAAAATATCTTCATGGAATATGATCTTTACTTAATGTCCTAATGATTTTTGGCATAAAAGATAATAAAATCAATCATTTTGACCCATACAATGTATTGTTGGCTATTTCTACAAATATACCCCAGTGACTTAAGACTGTTTTGTGCTCCAGGGTCACATATTAGGTTCACCACTATGTCATGCATGTGCAAGAGAGATCTTCAGAATGCTCTGTTAGTGTTATTACTTACCTCAAAACTGACAGAGCCATTGTGATCTGTGTCGAATGCATTGAACAGAAAATGTGCATACGTTGATGCATCTGAAAAATAAAACAGGAAACTGCTCAGCTTCAATCACAGCAATGTCATTACCTCATTTCATAGCTTATTCTGTTCACCAACAAAGGGGATGCATAAGCTTGCACAAGCTATGATGCATTATACTATAAATAATGCAAGCAATGTGTGTATGTGAATGGGCTGGAAATGAGCAGGGCCACGTGAGAGAGATTTGTCACAAACCCCGACAAATGATGTAGAGAAGCTCAAACCCATAATTATAAAACTACTCCTTTGACTTTGCAGTGACATAAATCATGTGACTCGAAAGAGAAGAGAATCACTACAGCAGCCATTTCCACTGGGAGACCTCCATTCAGATCAGTGGTGTGTGTGTGTGTGTGTGTGTGTGTGCTGGTCTGCTGAAATGACAAGGAAAACTTTCCTCTGGGGCTTTTATAGTTCTATAAATTCATGTTCCATTTCTATTTGATGTTATACTGTTTCTGAGTTGAAGTTACGACATAGAGTCATAAAAATGAGATAAACATTAGGCCCAATTCATAAAAAGTCAATATTATTAGAAAGTCAAAATGATGACAGTCATAATTTTAATTTATCTCCTAATTTTGACTTTCGGGTCACCATTATGACTTTTCAGTTCTTTACAGTTTTTAATATGAAAGTCAAAATTATGAGATACTAAATAGAAACAATAACATAAAAAGTAGATTTTTTTTCAGAATTGTATCAGCATTTTAATTTTGACTTTTGTGTCTGTGTTATGGCTTTTCAGTGTTTCACAGTTTTCAATTATGGAAGCCCATTTCCACCACAAAACCACAATCATAATTATGAAAGACGAAATTATGAGATACTAAAGCATAATTGTAAGATAATACTCAAAATTATGAGATTATAACATGAAAAATACAATTTTTGTCATAAATATCAGCAATTGTGTGTCATCTTTCAAATCATCTTAGTATCTCACAATTTTTACTTTTTATGTGATAATTTCAACTTTTTATGTTATGATTATGCAGGACTTTTTTCTTACGTGGTAGAAAAATATACTATGTTACTGAAAACACTTTTAGTCACCACAAGCAAGTTTTTCCAATAAGCCTGTTTTGCAAAAACTGCAACAATAGAGTATGTTTTGTTAAATAACAATAATAATAAAAGTATGTTTTGTCAGGTAACCTAAAATGGTAAGATTTAAATTAACTGGCTTATTCAAGTCTAAAATATTATTTAATCAGACTGAATCAACCTGACTACAACAGCTTACACCGACAAAATATTATAAAGGGTCAGATCAGGTTGTATTAAAACGTGCTATACAGTATAAATGTAATGAAGAATATATAACTTTAAATAACTCACCTCCCTGTGGGAAGAACTGAGAGTAAATTTCCTTAAATGTGTCTTCGTTGACCACACCACTGGGGCATTCCTGAAAAACACAGATACAGACATTTTCATCGCAACGTTATTGAGGAGTGATTTCACCAAGAGAACCATTATGTGCGTGAACATCCAAATAGGAAATGGCACCATTGCTGAGCAATAAACACATTACCCATTGTCCATTCTCATTCTAATGTGCATCATAAATGAAAATGTGAAGCAGCAGGCAAACACTTTGTGCTAGAAGTGCATTTGCTGCACTGAACATAATCTCATATGACTCTCCTTCATTTCAAATAAACGAGCTCAGAGAGATTGCACGTGCTTGTCACCATTCTTTACACTAGAATCACTCATCACTAGGTAATGGTAGACCTCATATATGATTTGTCTAAGTCTGCATGTTGTATCACTAATAAATAGAGAGGAATGTGCACGCTTAATGCTTGAATTTGCATTCGATTTTACGTGATGACTTGCACTAAAAATGACGCTTTGAAAATCAGATCGACCTCCTGAAGATGACCAGTAGTTTAAGCTGTCATGCTTGTCTGATGAAACGATCTCAGACGTTGTGGTTTGGTAAACACATTTATGAGCGGCTCTTCAGAAATGATCCTTTCAAGCCTGAGAATGAATTTTGAGAGGACGACTGCTGTCTCACAACATCAGCAATGCAGTTTCTTTATTATTCTTGTTAAGAGAGTTGCAAGATGTCTGGTGAAGATAAATAAACTAGTGTATTTTATTATTTTTGAAACTGTAGCAGATATAACAGATGCACATTATTGCTTTTATTTAAATATCACTAAAGCAGTGATGGATAAAGCGATTACAGACTGAACTTTATAAGACCCGTATTAAGCAACCCTTTATTAGGCAGTTCCATGTGCTCCCCTCAATATGATAAACCAGCTAAAATAAAGTGAAATCACATTTTTAACAATACATCTCCCTTGACGACAGACATAAAAGCAATAAAAGGAATTAATGTCGTTGTCTTGTGGAAGATGCCACCACTTTCTGATTTGAACTGTTAGATGTATTGTTTTAATTCACATGTTTGTACCAAAAGAACTGAGAACTGTAATGTTCTTTAACTAGTTTATGCGAAGCACAATACTAGATTCTGACGGCTGGTTAACATTCGGCTTTATAAGGAGAAACAGATAAATAGAGTAGCAGCAAAGTAGCTTTAATATTTAATTTGAGGGCATGTATTCATCCTGCCGGTTGCAATTTAAAGTGAGTAATAGAGGTGTCATTTTTGTTGACATAATCTGTGCTATTATATAATGAAGACCAAACATCAAACATCCCACAGCACAAAATAAAGTCCATTCTGATGTTTACGGCTTATTCTTTGCATCATTAACTGTCTTTTATACCTGTAACTTGTGCATGATATCTTATTTAAAAACATACAAATATTTTGCGCTTCCATAGATCGTATAATGAAAGAAATCTGTCCATACTGCACTCCAGCAGTGATAAACACATGACTCTGTATGTCATATGAAGGATCTTAACAGTGTCATTTGGACCCCAGGAATTGGATTAGATTACACAGTAGACCAGGACGTTTTTCAAGATGATTGCTGTTGCTTTATCATAAATGGTTTGGCAATTGCAGCAATTATGAAACATGCTTTTACAGTGTTACTATTTCAAGCAAGGTATAAGTGCGGAAAATTGCTTAGACATCTTTAGTTTACATACCCAAGAGAGATTTCAGTTATTTTATGTTCTGTGACCAGAAGCGACTAAATAATCTAAATCATTTACTTTTGTGTGTGTGTGTGTGTGTGTGTATACTGTATAGATAGACAGATAAGATAAAGGAAGTTCATCAAAATATTATTTTGATTTTTTTTATAAATATAAATTAGATTAATTCTGCAGACAAAATCTGCAGTATATTAGACTATATTTTAAGTTTCCTGAAGCCATATGGTAGCTTTAGGTGAAGAAAAGACTGCAACTTAAGTCATTTACAGATGATCTAGAACCCAAATTTTATTCAAACTTGCCCTAAAACGTGACACATCACATCAGTGATGCCAGTTTTGATACTATTTTCAAACGTGAATTTCCCTGACTTTTGCAGTCATTTGTGATTACTTAGAGATTTTTAAATACATTTGCACTCATGAAGAACTTTTCATGATTTTTTTTTTTTTTTTTTTTAAAGCTGTGCATGACCATGCATGAAATTCATTTTCACTATGAACATTTCCATAACTTTTCTCTGTTTCTTCCAAGATGTGATTAATTTCCCTGTCTTTTTCAGGCCTGGAAAGCCACGTTTTGAACATGGCCTGATATTTTGAACATGGCCTAACTAATCTGTTAAGAACTTTTTGGAAAACACATTGCATGTTTGGACCTGACGTAATGAAGCAGGGCAAAATAATTGACTTTTATAAAGTGGCCACATGTACCAGTACATGGCAAAACTCTGAGCAATAAAACGACATGAAAATCAAATAATCACAAACCAGCCTCTGGCGTTCAGAGCCAGATATGAAACCTCATTACAGTATTCCCTTTGCTGTGTATTGAGCAACTAGAGGAGGAGGACTGGAGGACTGAGAGCTGCTGTGCTGAGCTGGGAAAACCGTGTGGTTTTTGATACAAGCACAGCGCAGGAGGGATTTGCTCTTAGATCATGCTTTTACATTCTTCAATAAAAGAAACCGCACACAACTGTCTGTCACACTCTCAGAAAACAGTTTGAATCTGCCGGCCTGGCTAAAAGGATTCAGTCACGCTTAAATGGATGTACTATACAGAAAACAGGGCATATGTCTTTGGTACAGTATAACGCGCTCGTGAAAGCTTGACCTCGCTATGAACTTCCACAGTGCCTTTGTGCATTTCATTAGAGTACAGTGATGGAGCCTACATGATCTGTGCTGAGCAATCTTAAAATAACCAGGTAAGTGTTTAGGACCTACAAAAACCTGACTTTATCATATCATGTTTTCCAAGTGCAACTCACTTGATGCCTCTTTACACATCCAGTTCATTCTCATCTTCCCTTGAGACTTACAGTACTTTTGGGACATAAACAGACTATAGAGAGTCAACTTCATTGTCCTATTTCAATATTTTTAAAGAGATGGACTGAATCCCATAACAATACAATCACACAACATTCATTTTCATTTCGCTTTCTAAAAGAGAAGATATGTACCATTTCACCATAAATGTGGTAACACTTTAGTTTCGGGACCAATTCACACTGTTAACTAGTTGCTTATTAGCATGCATATTACTGGCATACTAGCTGTTTATTACATATTAATGCTTTATTCTGCATGACCATATTCTACATCCCTTAATCCTACTTAGTACCTAAACTTAACAACTAACTATTAATAAGCAGCAAATTAGGAGTTTATTGAGGCAAAAGTCATAGTTAAAAGTTAGTTAGTTAGTTAGCTAGCTAGCGAATGGGTCCCCAAACTAAAGTGTGAACTAAAAAAAAAAAAGTACCATTTAACAACATAATAGTTCTTTAACATGAATGATTGTTAAATCCTGATGTGTAAAAACACACAAGCCCATCAATTAACATCTTGTAAAGACTTCACAAGACGTTAACTGATGGACTGGAGTGGTGTGGATTACTTGTGGATTATTGTGATGTTTTTATCAGCTGTTTGGACTCTCATTCTGACGGCACCCATTCACTGCAGAGGACACACTGGTGAGCAAGCGATGAAATGCTACATATACGATCAAGAAACAAACTCATCTACATCTTGGATGGCTTGTTGGTGAGTACATTTTCAGCAACTGTTCATTTTTGGGTGAACTATTCCTTTAAGATAACATTTCCAAAGACTCACTGTACACTGTCATGATATGCATGTTTAAATGGCGATTCACCCGCTATTCTGCATCCTGAATTTTTATAAATAACAACAAAAACGGTCTGAAATGTGTCCTCTGCACCACCAATTACCTTGGGCTCTGCTGTATGAAAGAAGCCCTACAGTAAGTTGTTTTGTCTAATCCAGCTCTTCACATCTTTGACATAAAAAGGCTGTGTCTGAGAAAGTTCTGTGTTGTTCCAGTGAGCTCTGGTTAATTAAAAGGGATTGTTTTGTGTTGCTGTCATCCACTGTCTCTTGTGCAGGCAGCGTGAGAGAGACCCCGTGTAATTACCTTTTAAGAGACACACCGCTCTCATCAGAAACCATCACTGCCAAAGTCTTCTCAACATTATCAAAACTCCAGGAGCAATGCAGGGTTCATTAACAGCGTTAAGATACACAGACTGTAATTAAAAGATTTTTTCAGCTTACTGAAGCATGATCATTCACTGACGGCACACAGAGGATCGGGGACAGAATATCTGGCATATTTTGGTTTTATCTTACCACTAATTCATGGGAGTCATGAGATAATACAACCAAAATAACACAAAGGAAAAGTCTGAATGAAGCCGAAACGATTCTTTTCAGCTAATTTGCAGATAATCAAGTTTAATTTAGGCCCGGATCATTTGTGGAGTGTAATTAACCTAGTAAGAAGAAAAATATGTCTACCATCTCTCATAAAATGAAATCTTCTCATCTGTAAAATCCACTATGAACAGATTATTGTGCATGACTTCCACTGATCTACAAGGTCGATTTCTCCCATACAAACATCTACAAACTTCTCTCAGCACTATTTGGTTTGAAATTGAGTCTGACCACTGAACAATGCACTTATTTTTATTTATTCCTTTGTAATTTTTTTGAGGTAGCAGTTCTGGTGCCCTTGGCATGATAAGAAAAAAAAGTATCATTTAAAAACTTAATAATTGTTTATTTACCTGAATGCCTTCTCAAATCCTGATCAGTAAAAAAAATAAATAAAAGGGAAAGTTCACACAAAAATTGAAATTCTGTCGTCATTTTCTCTTCCTCAAGTTGTTTCAAACCTGTAAGAGTCTCTTTCTTCTGTTGAACACAAAAGAAGGCATTTTGAAGAATGTTCGTAGCCAAACAGTTGCTGGTAGCCATCGACTCCTATAGCATTTTTCCATACTATGGAAATCAATGGCAATTTTTAGGTAAACTGTCCCGTTAAGTTAGTTTAACTTGGGGTTTAGATTTTTTGATGTTTTTGAAAGAAGTCTCATATGTTTATTATGCATTTATTTGATCAATGATACAGTAAAAACAGTTATATTGTAAAATATTGCTACAATTTAAAATAACTAATTTCTATTTTAATATTTTAAAATGTAATTTATTCCTGTAATGGCAAAGCTAAATTTTCAGCAGTCATTACTTATATCCTTCAGAAATCACTCTAATATGACGATTTGCTGCTTAATATTTTTATTGAAACGGTGATACATTTTTCAGGATTCTGCGATGAATAGAAAGTTGAAAAGAACAAAATTTATTTGAAAAAGAAATCTTTTGTAACATTTTAAATGTCTTCAATGCCACTTTTGATCAATTTCATGCATCCTTGTTGAATAAAAGTATTAATTTCTTCTAAAAAAAGATCCTACTGACTACAAAATTTTGAATCGTTATGTATGAATGCGTGATTTCTGCCTCAAATGTTTTTCTTTTTTTCTTTTTACATAATTAGCAAAGATACAAAGATCTAGAATTTATAGGTACAAGTTTAACAGTAACTATGCGGGGTTTAGTCAAGTCAGTGTTTAATATTTGTCTGTCTGGTAAAACAAAAGCAATGGTGAGAACTGAGGAGTAATAAAAGCAGCACTGTCTGCCTGTCTATTTTCCAATAAACGAACAAACATTAGTAATATCGACTCTTTTCTCTCTGACTAACACTGGCGTCCTTTGAAATACCGAAAAAGATGTTAATGGAAGAGAAAATCCTTTCTAATGGCAAGTATCTGACTATAACATTTCAGTGTTATCATGGACACAAGTGGCTGTAATCAGTACGATAGCAAAACCAGTGTGGGCCAACAAAGCAATGTATCAACATAAGAATAACAAGCTGTGGTGAGCCAGGCCTGTCCCACATGACACACCTGATGAGGTGTTGCATGTGCAAGTCTGTGAAATTCACAAGACCGTATAGGGTGGCCAGTTCAATAATTGAGGTTTCAGAAGAAAGCACACGTACCCTCGATGTGCCCTTTTGCTCAGCCCTACAACTACATCATCAAAGTGTGCAGTCACAGGAGGAACGAGAGGGCTTAGGGCGGCATTTGGGACAGGACCCTTGACAATGATTTACTAATTAAATCTCTTTTGAAGGATTTTAGAACTTGATAGTTAAAATCCAAGAAAATGCAAGAAGCAAAAGAATCAGAAACGGCAGGTGATATTAAAAGTGAAATAATAAAAAAGAAAACAGATTTAACATTTACAGTATCTGGGACACCTCATGGGAAAATGAATAAGCCAGTATTGAGGGTGCCAGAAAACCTCAGCGCAGTCATCACTTGTCAGCGATGTGTGTGTTTGTGTGGTCTGAAGGAAGGATTACCGCCTTCTGATATCTCCCCTTGAGAGTCTGATAATAAAGGACCATTGTGCCGCTCTCACGCTTTGTCACCTGACAATTTGGGTCGAGTTAATTCGGTGTTGTCTCATTACATTGTGCACCAGAGGTGAGAAAGGACATTTATGCCTCAGGGACACTCTAGAGACCTTTCCTGACCTGATTATTGTAGCAAGCGTGATAGTTTTTCTGCAAAGTTTGGCATGTTCCACATCAAACCAATGCTCAAAAGCAATAAAAAAAAAATCAATAACTTTATACTGAATGCAATCGAATTTAAAATGAAAGAAAACAAATCAAACAGTTTTTGAAGTTAGAAGCATTAACTCACATTCTTAAAGCCCCGATAGAGGATTTGAAGCTCTTTGCGTGAGAAACGCGTTTGAGCCTCCAGCTGCTCCAAAGCTTCTGGTCGATGCCGTACAGCAGACAGCTCCAGCTCATCCTCAATACTATCTGTAGAGAGAAACACAACATCAGGGTTACGATCCAGCTGCTCACACTCAGAACAACAGCCTTAATCTAAAATTCTGTTTTTGATAAATAAGTAGAGGACCAAATAATGACTAAACATGTAAACATTGAGATATATGAGATATAAAACCTTTTTTAAATTCATAAGTACATAAAAACAATTTTGACAGAAATTAAACACAGTTACATCAATACACCACTAGATGGCCACAAATCACTGAAACATTCACTTCATCCAATTTGCTCAAAAGCACTGATTCATTCATGAGCAAAAACAAGTGAACGTCTTTGAGAAAGTCATTGAATCATTCACTCAACCAATTTGTTCAAAAAAACGCTGATGCATTCACTAAGTGACTGGCTGCTCTCTGAAATGGCATATTCTCTGAGTACATACTTCTTTTAAATAAGTACTTTGTGACTGTTAAAATGTATGTAGTACATAGTATGAATTTGTGTAGTATGACTGTAATCTGGATGTACAACTTTCGTCATATTCGTCCTCTCCCATGGACCCATGGCCTCACATCTTCGAATTCTCAGCAGAAACAATAAGTCATCTGGGTACTTTTTGGCTACTGTTTTTGAATATTGTAAATTCAGACATTCTTCTCTTTTCAAATACAGTTTTTGTCTACTAAATTGCAGGGAAGTATGCATATTCAGATGCAGCCTGTCTTTATAAGTGTCACCGAATCAGTCACCAATCATTCACTCAACCACTTTGTTCAACAAACACTGATTTATTCATTAAAAAAATAAGTGAATAAGTGAACTGCTTCTAGGAGTGAGTATTGAATCATTCACTGAACCAATTTACTCAAAAACACTGATTCATTCATAAACAAAAAAAAGCGAATGTCTGTATGACTCAATCATTGAATCATTCACTCAAACAATTTTGTCAAAAAAAAAAAACCTCATTCATTCATGAACAAAACAAGTGAATTCCTGTATGAGTGAGTCATTGACTCATTTGCTCAACCAGTTTGTTCAAAAACACTGATTCATTCATTAACAAATAAAGCAAATGTCTGTATGAGTGAGTCACTGAATCATTCACTCAACCGATTTGTTCAAAAGCACTGATTAATTCACGAACAGAGCACCACTAATGTTCAAAGATGCACAACAATTCATTATGCTTTGACTTTGTTTGAAACTATTTTCCTTGGGAAAGCAAAAACACAAAGTAACTGGCAATTTAGTGTGTCTGAATTGCAAGTTACTCAATATTAACTTAATGTTTATTGAACTGTTGTATAAAAGCAGCATCAAACAGTGAATATGGCAAATATGTACTATTCTGTCAGACTGATTCTGGTTCTATAGCAAATCTGTTCTACGACTTTCCATCTGTCCACAGGATCTTAACAGGCCTTGGTGTATCATCCTCATTAGCCTTAAATCTAAATAAGCTTTCAGCTTATATTTGAACCCTGATAAAAACTGTATTTCTGGACAACTGTGTTTCTCTACATTAACTTAGATCATCTAGCATCCAATATGACCGTTGTCTGAGATTTACACATTATTTACACCCCTAAAGGCTAAATAATCTTTAAAAATAATAAGTGAGGAGCCGAAGCCAATAAAACAATGAAATGTAGAGTGAGTCTCTTAACATTAATCAATGGGAGGTGACGGGTGCTATTGGGAGGCACAGTGATTACTGTGACACCTGAAGCGTGGAAGACTAATGGCTGACATATGACCATCTGATCCACAGAAGACGACTCATCAAACGATTGGCAAACAGAACTGACACATATGAACATCATTTTCTCGTCTCGCCCTTCTGGGAGTATAGCGATCACATGCAATTAGAGTAATTGTAGTATCATTAGCACTTCATGCAAACAGCCCTGTTGACACAATGCATAAGGATTTAAGCAGAAGCATTCTTTGGCATCTAAAGTTCATTAAAACACAAAATAGAGCATTTTAACAATCAGCAATAACAATGACAGTTAATCATTTGCTAGCCTACTTCCAAAATTCAATACAATTGGTATTTAGGATTTGCTGCAGTGTTGTTCCCAGAATATAAAAATGGTCAGTACTGTACAGTATGCTGTGATTTGTTTTTCTTCCAAGTTGGCTTTTCAAGAACATAACCTTCCCAAGAACAGAGCAGGAGGTATTCAGACGACAAATCATAATACTCAGCAGCTGAAAGACTTGAGTACAGATGTCTTTGGCTTACATAAGAATATGAAAAGAGTGAGAGAAAGAGAAATACAGAGGTCAAAGATGAAATAGTTAAAGAAAAAGAAATTAAAGGATTGACACTACACTCGTGAAAAAGAAGTACACTTTAGCATACTTTTAAAAAGAGTACTTATTATGGAAATAAAAGACTTTAAAGTGCGAACTAAATGTAATGTTGAATGTAAAGAAAATACTTAAGAGTGTTGAACTTAAGAGTGCTTTTTGACCCACTTAAGTAAGACTTAAGTGCATCTTTATATGTAATTTCATAATTACTTCTATTGTCTTTGAAATATGTGACCCTGGACCACAAAACCAGTCATAAGGGTCAATTTTTTGAAATTGAGATGTATACATCATCTGAAAGCTGAATAAATAAACTTTCCATTGGTGTATGGTTTGTTAGGATCGGACAATATTTGGCCAAGATACAACTATTTGAAAATCTGGAATCTGAGGGTGCAAAAAAAAATCAAAATATTGAGAAAATCGCCTTTAAAGCTGTCCAAATGAAGTTCTTAGCAATGCATATTACTAATCAAAAATAAAGTTTTGATATATTTACAGTAGGAAATTTACAAAATATCTTCATGGAACATGGACTTGATGTCCTAATGATTTTTGGCATAAAAGAAAAATCTATAATTTTGACCCATACAATGTGTTTTTGGCTATTGCTACAAATATACCCATGCTACTTAAGACTGCTTTTGTGCTCCAGGGTCACATAATGTGTACTGTTGAATCTACTGACAAGCATTTATAATACCCTAAAAAATACTTTAATGTCATTTTTACAGAAGCTTGTATGTCATGCATTTTAATATATTTGCAATTACACATCTGTAAGGATGAAATTGCAATTTAGTACATTTAAAATGTATTAACTTTAAACGCAATATTAGATAACACAAAATGTATTTTAAAGTAAAACTTTTAATTTGACATTACAACAAAGTACAGTGTTTATAAGTGTTCTTAAAGGGACAGTTCACCTAAAAATGAACATTCGGACATCATTTTTTTTACCCTCAAGTTGCCAAACAGTTGACGGTAGCTATTGACTTCCATAGTACATCAACTGCGACCAACATTCTTCAAAATATCTTATTTTGTGAAAAAGACTCATACAGGTTGGGAACAAGTGGAGGTGAGTAAATGGGTGAACTGTATCTTTAAGTACACTTAAGTGGTCTTTTATTATAGTATTAATATTATATAACCTGCAAGTACAGTTTTTAAAAATTGAAGTACACCACAAGTGCATTCAATACAATTAGGCGCACTTCTTTTTCACGTGTGTAGACAATACACTAACAGCAAAAGAGCTCTCTGAGTAAAGGTGCTGGAGGTTTGTGTTGAAGGAAGACTTGCTTTGGGTCGTGGTGGATGGTGCTTTGGTAGAAGAGCATAGGAACAGCTTCTTGAGCCGTGCCGTAACTCCACGCCTGCTGCCGTTCTGAAGGCAAGCGCTACCTAGAAGACACAGCGTGAGTGTCACCACAGCAACCAGGGTCGAGCGGAGCATGCTAGCATGAGTTCATGAAGCAAAGGAGGCATGGATGTGTAGTTTCGTGCAGATCCAGGATCAGTTTTTAGTTGTGTCTGTGAAGTCTGATAGAATGACTTGATGACTTGTTCTGTTTTTTTTTTGTGCTGAGCGAAGGATATTTTCTAACCCCCCAAACCCCAACCTAACCATGGCATAAATCTTTCAACGTGTTTAGATTTTCATAAAGACTTGATTAACTTGGTTTATTAAGTTGGTTCCCTCATGAGTAAACTTCGCTGATTCTCACAACACAGGTGATTTTAGGTTTAATGTCGTTGTGAGGACATTTGATCCCTGCAGTGAAAGCAAAACGTGTCCCATCTCCACAATGAACCGGTTCGCTGACCTTAAATATGTTTATTAATAAAATCACTTATCTTTGAAACTTCAACCTTTAGAACATTTTTATTACTGTTTTTAATGTTAAATACATGTGAAGAATGATTTTTTTTTGAAGAGTATAGGTTTTTTTCAAATTTCACATTATTGATGCAATATAATTTCATAACATTTTAACATTACAGCTTTATTCTCAACATATTATGACTTAAATATTGTATTGCTATGACTTTATTCTCGTAATTTTAACCTTATTCTCAAAATCCTTCAACTTTATTCTTAAAATACTATGACTTGAATCGTCACGATGCATCGACTTCATTCTCAAAATATCACAACTTTATTCTCATAATATTACGACTTTAATCTCATAATGCTATGACTTTATTCTCATATTTTTTACTTTATTCTTAAAATATTATGACTTTAATCTCATAATCGAGGCACTAAAATGCTGTTGTGTGTCTCCGCCATGGAATAAAAACTAATTTAAAAAGGTAATTGTGACTTTTTATCTTGCAATTCTGGCTTTTTTCTCACAGTTGCGAGTTTATATCTCGCAATTCTGAAATTTTTTCTCAGAATTAATAATTGGGATTTGAAGAGGATAAAAGTCAGTTACGATTCTGACATTTTCTTCAAATTATTTTTACTGCTTACAACTGTTATAAAGTCAGAATTGTGATATAAACTTGCAATCTTAGAATAAAAGTCAAAATTGCAATTTTATATCACGTAATTTCGATTTTATAACTTGCAGCTGCAGAAATGTGAAGTGAAAAGAAAAAAGTCAAAATTCTAAGATAAAAAGTCAGTACAATAACGATTAACAAAACAGCAATTCAAAAAGTATCTCAAGGTCTAATAATCAATTAGAAACTATTTGTGTTCTTACATGGCATGTTTTCTCCTGAAGGACTAAACACGCTTATTGTGGCACTACAGATAATGAGTGTGGCCTTCGCTTCGACACACGTACGCTTATGTAGCAAGATTGAATTTCCTGTGGGGAGCTGATGAGGTGATCTCGAGGGCCACAGATGAGGTCAATGCAGCCGCATCTTCATTCAGCATCATGAAGGCTAAACACTCGGTGCTTAATCTGTATGGCAACAGCCGTTTACAGTGTTTGTAATAGTAAACAAGATCTGGGTAGTAAACATAGCAAATATGAAATAAAGTCAAACCACATGGTTACCTTGTTCTTTCAGTCTTTTATTATATTTGCACTTGTTGAAATGTATGAATCCATTTCGTGCCATCCATTTAACAAATGCAAATAAGTATTTTTATAGTTCTGAATATTTTCATGGCCTTGCAGTACTAATCAAAAGTTTGGACTAAAAAGCTTGACATTTTTATTTATTTATTTATTTTTTAAATCTTTTGATCTAAATGTTTATGCTTAAAAATAGTTTTGTAGATAATGTTTTGTAACTTTGTACTAATTGTTTTTTTTTAATACAAAAAAATAATATAATTTTGAATTCAAAAAATTGACAAAAATGTTTGACTTTTTTTTGTTTTACATTATTTTATCTAAATGTTTATGCTTAAATATTTAAAATAATTTTGCAAACAATGTTTTGTAGCTTTGTATTAATTGTTTAAAAAAATAATTTAAAATGTAAAATAAAATAATTTGAGTTTTTCTTAAAGTTTGGACAAAAAAGTTTTTTTTTTTATTTAAAAAAAATATCTAAACGTTTATACTTAAATGCTTGAAAATAGTTTTGTAAACAATGTTTTGTAGCTTTGCATTAATTTCTTTAAAAAAAAAATAAAAAATATAAATAATTTTACATTTGTTGAAATGTAAAGGTAATAAAGAAGGAGACAAAAGTGTCCAAAACACACAAACTGCTTGAATGTGGTTTAAAATGCAAGGTTTATAAAAACCCTGAGTAGCAAAGCTGGAATCTCTAGACAAATTGTGTCAGTTTTCAAGAAGATGAAATATAAGATGGCTTTGATTTGTTTTAATGATTTTTTTTTTTGGTCCATTCTTTTGACTGGTGGAGTACCTCAAACTACTTGGTGACTATTATCGGAGCTGACTTATGAAACAACAGAAGTTATTTCAAAGAAAGTCCTTTATACTCAGCAAGAGAAGAAGTGATGGAATATATGCCTTCCTGAGGAGAAAGTGGCTCTTCTGGCAGATGGGATGAGACGCTTGACAAGCGATTGAGATCATTTGTCTGGGTGGTAACAGCAGTAAGCCATGGTACTTTAACTAAAGAGTTCAGTCTAATTTAAAGACCCACCCAAAAAGCAGCTATTTTACACGATACCACCACGCTGCACTGTGCTCCAACTATGAGATATATACAGTGGTGTTGTCCTGGTGCATGATCATATAGGATTCAGCATGCACATAATAAATGAAATGATGTGTCAGGTCTCATTCATAAAGTCCTGGGATTTCTTTCTTGACTCTTGATATATGCATTGATTCAGATGAGTCAAAGGTGGAACTATTAATCATGCCATGCAGGGAAAATGACCAAATCGCACCAGAGACGTCCCATAATAGTAAGTTTAGTTAGCTAACATAAATTCAAGTATAACATGACAAAGTATTCATCTTTGAATCAATGTTAAAGTGAGGTTATTAATAAACAAGCATGCTTCATGCCTGATATCATTCCATCAATGCAAGAACAAGGTGAATTGGTCATGATGCATTTTTGCCATTCTGCAGGAAAATTCTTGCTGAGATCAACAAAACTCTGATATGCGCAGCAGGTGACAGTGGGCTCGTATATCTATCTAACATGAGATTTATATCTATCCCATAACATGCCTTCAAGTCATTGCACATATAAATCCTGAAGAGTCTCTGGAGTGCAACAAAAGTTTCAGCACATGATTAACACAGAAAACACAGTATGAGCCTTATGAACCAATGCAACATGTCTGTGAGGGTCATTCCTTTTAGGTCCTCAGCTGTGGCATTTATAAACATTAAAGTTCAACTGATTACAATTTTGATTGTATGCAGTTAAAAAGAATATACAATAACAGTCAAATCTTTGGAATAATTCAGATTTCTTAATGTTTTTGAAAGAAGTCTCTTATGCCCATAAAGGCTGCATTTATTTGATAAAAAATAGCGTAAAAACAGTAATATTATGAAAATAAAAATATAGTTTAAAATGACTGTTTTCTATTTAAATATATTTTAGAATTGTATTTATTCATGTGAAGCAAAGCTGAATTTTCAGCATCATTACATCAGTCTTTAGAGTGGCATTATCCTTAAGAAATCATTCTAATATGCTGATTTGCTGCTCAGTTATTATAACAGTTCTTAGTATTATCATTGTTAAAAACATTTTTGCTGCTTAATAAATATTATGATGTCAGGGTTATTTTAAACAAATATTTTGTAGCATTATAAATGCCTTTATTTTTGATGAATTAATACTCGTTGAATAAAAGTATTATTATTTTCTAAAAATCTTACCTCAAACTTTTGAGTGGTAATTCGCTTTCAAAAAAGTATTAAGCAGCATAACTGTTTTTAACATTGATAATATTTAGAAATATTTCTTGTGCAGCAAATCAACATATTAGAATGATTTCTGAAGGATCATGTGACACTGACGACTGGAGTTATGATGCTGAAAATTCAGCTTTGATCACAGGAATAAATTATATCTTACAATAAATTACAACAGAAAGCATATTACTGTTTTTTTCTTGTACAATTTCCTACTTTTTTTTTTTTTGGATATTTGATTGTCCCGAACTTTTCACTGGTAGTTTATGTGACATTAAAGAGCACTGGATTTTCAACTCAATTATTAATAAATAAAATGGTCAAGGAAGAATAAAAAAAAAATCGAGACTAATATCCAATTTTAGCACAAACATACATCTGTAAAGCAGGGTACATATGCTGTTTTGCTGCAGTGGGCACAGAGTCAAATCCCAAATGAACTGAATGTTGCACTGGTTTCTAATAAAGGGCTTGAACTTCTGCTCACCATATGCTACAATACACAACTGCTTCATTTCAGAGAGATGAAGATTGATTATTGGCAGAGATGTGGGGCCACAAAGCTAATTCTGCTCCGAATCAAGCACATGGTGATGCAGTTAACACATTTCTGCCTCTTTTTGTTTTTGGCCTCTGGAAAGACTAAGTTATGCTACTCTTATTATGCCAGTGAATTTTACATGAAAAGGACCATTAGTGTCTTAAGAAAATGTTAAACTCTACATCTACCTGATTTACTTTGAAACAATTTTCACTCAGAAACTGCAGGTAAATTTCACAAAGAATTGACAAGTAACACACTGAATTAAATAAAGACTGTAAAACGTACACCAATAAACTTTGTTTTACTTTAGTTAACGTTATTAGAATCAATTAAAAACTCTAATATGCCTTATGTGTGAAAAAGTCTTGAATTATATAACACTACATCAATTTTCTAAAAATATAGCACGTTTGTGTGGTTCAGTATATGATGAGGTCTGGATAGTTTCATTGTTTCAACATTTTCCTCGGAGTCCAGTATGATTTTACAACTCATTTTATGACTTCCTCCTTTCTGCTGCCACCCGTCACATTTTCTCTGTGTTTCTCCACATCTATAATGCATACGCACCTCAGCCCGGACAAGTGCGCTTTTATGAGCCCGGACACTTCACAGCTTTCTGTCCCTTCGAGAGTCAATACCTCACTACTCTCCAGTCAGCTTCTAGACACGACCACCTGCTCGTGCCGTCAAAACGCCACCTCAGAAATGAAGAAAAAACAGCCCATTGCCCAAAGAGACCACAACTCAAGAAGGACAAGCACGCTTTCTAGAGCTACAGATAAAATAACGCACCCAAGAGCTGCATTACACACTGCTTAAATCAGTTTTAATACGGATATTGACAAGGTCAAAGGGTTAGAGGCAATGCAAGCTCACACAAACAGAGATATGAATGATATTATCTGTCTTGAAGGTGTATTACTTATATAAATGGCTTCTGAAATGTAAACCGAAGTGGACTACACAGAAAGCACTACTTAGGTTCAAACCTGCACACTATATTGCTTATTTATGACCAGAAGCTTCACTCAAAATTCAAAAACCTGCAAACATACAGTATATACATACAAATCAATAGAGTAAATCTCGATTGATTGTTTATATCGTAAATATAACTATATATTGGCCAGCTCTATATAAAGTTGGATATATTATTTCCAACTTTATTCATATACAAGTAATATATGCTATACAGCAATTTTCAACTGCCTGATTTTCCCCATCGCAAAATGTAAATATATTATCATCCAGCTCTTTTTATAAAGTTGACATATAAGTATTTTCAACTTTATGCGCATACATACAGTACACTCACGCAGGGACATATATAATTTGTAGCAAACCTCAACTGCTTGATTGTTTGCATTGTCGCAAAATGTGAATTATATTCTCACACAGCTCTAATCTGCTAAATGCAACTACAAGACATGAAGATATTAGGATATTATAAACATTACCATCATGATTTTCTGTAAAACTGTTTTATAATAAATAATAATGAACAAAACAAATAATAATAAATAAATAAATAAATAACTATGGTGTAAGTGCCTTATTATAAATGTCACATTTCTGCTTTTAAATCATCAAAAAAGCCCTAAGTGCCTCAAAGTTACCTTGATTTTTTGCTTGATTTGTATTTATTTATTTTTTATTATTTAATGCCGAGTCAAAGCAATTTTTTTTTTTTTTTTTTTTTTTTTTGGTAATCAACAATGCTACGGACATTGTGGATTGAGTATTTCTTTAAGCTCTGCTGGAAACATTTGTGTCATGCTGTCAATTAACACATTAAATAAATTATTCATCGATCAGTTTGTAGAAACAACACGAATCATCCTTACTGCACGGTCATGCCCTTACAACACAAGTCTATGAGACAAGCAGAAATTTCCAGCTCATATTATTGGTAATGCACTTATATTATTTGTTTCCATACAAAATTATGTGTTATTTGAGCTGTAAAGTTGTGCACATGATCTCTTTGGTGGTGGGACTGCTGTTGCTGGATAAACGTCTGGTAATATAATACTGTAATAATTCCACTTTATGTACACGCTTTCTGGCATCCTTGTGTGTATTGTGCAAAAGTTACAAGATATTAAGGTTTACAAGGTCATGATGAGAATTTTTTTTCTTTTATATTATTTTTCTTTTATTTATTATTATTTTTTATTATTTATTATTTCAGTTTTAGTTATTTTAAGTACTGAATGAAAAATAAATAAAATAAGTTATATATTTTATTTTATTTTGGATTGTGTTTATTTTACGGTAAGATTTTACAATTAATTTTTTTTACAATGTTAATTTTAAAGGGGTCATATGATGCGATTTCAAGTTTTCCTTTCTCTTTGGAGTGTTACAAGCTGTTCATGCATAGGTGAGATCCCTGAAGTGGCAAAGACCAAAGTCTCAAAACTAAAGAGATATTCTTTATAAAAAGTTAAGACTCTGCCACTCCCCCCTAAAATGGCTCATTCAAACACGCCCCAACATGTCTACGTCACGATGTGGGAAGATTTGCAAAACACTGCCCAAATGTATACGCAATGAAAGAAGGCAGAACTATTATTCTGGCTGTAGTATTGTTGCTGCCACCAGTGCCATGTCCTGGAGACGCTGTGTTTCGTTGTGAAAGTGAAAGTACTTTGTTTGGGCTTCCAAAAGAGGACACAACTAGAAATCAGTGGTTAAGTTGTGTTTACAACACTGTTCCAGAACAGTTCAACAGTTCATATTAGAGTGTGTGCAGCGCATTTTACGGAGGACTGTTTCCAGAATCTGGAAGAGTAGCCTGCCAGCTGTGCACAAAGGCTGTTTCTATAAAGTGGGGCAATTCAAACTTTGCAAGGACAGCCTGGCGCTTCTGACTCACAGCTTGTAAGTATGTTTTCTTATTTAAAGAATTTGCCACTGACAATTCAAACGCATGTTTTGAGCAGTGTAGAGTAGTGCTTGTTGTTTGCCGTTTCTCCGATCACAAATGCAGACATGGTAATGTTTACGCGGCGTGATGCAACGCGACGTGTAAAAAGACAGTATAAGTCATTATAATCAGTAATTATGTCCCCACTGGATGCAACAAATGCCTTGTTTATAATGAGTTTTATTGTTTTTGTGTCATCACGCCGGGACACGGCATCACAATATGGTGAAGGGCGTAACATTTCCGTCTCACACTTGAGGTATTTGACCAATCACAACGCACTGGATAGCTGGCCAATCAGAGCACGCCTCGCTTCTCAGAACGATGAGCTTTGTAAAAATCGGCGCGTTTCAGAAAGGCGGAGCATAGAGGAGCAACAATAATGCACAGTATGTGGAAAATAATGTGTTTTTTGAACCTTAAACCGTATAAACACATTGCATTACACCAAATACACAAAATAATGTTCTTTTTTAGCAACGTCATATGACCCCTTTAAGCTGTACCTGTTCATATTATGTAATGGATTTCAGCTCACATGAACTAACAATGAACATTTGTACTTTTATTAACTGATGTCAAAATAGATTACTGAATACTGTAACAAATTATTTCTCATTATTAGTTATTGTTAGTTAATGCATTGAGTCACAATTAATGCATTAAGTAACATTAACTAATGGGACCTTATTGTAAAGTGGTTCCAAGTGATCCCTATTTTATTTTAAGCAACATTTATTTATGGTTTTAGAATGAGTTAACTATAATAACCCTGCCAGGTATACAGATGACCATAAAAGCATAAAGTTTGCAGGATGCCTGAAACAAAGGCTTCTGAAGGCCAATGAAATACTCATATACGCAGTATATTTGATTGGTTTTGGCAGTGTTGATGTAAAAACACTTCCCTCCCATCACATCCACCTGCTGAACCTGACTGTTAGTAATGGACAGCCTGTGCAGATGTGCTGTAATGAAGCACTCAGAAACACATCTGCTCCTGCTCAAAGATGGACTTGAATACATTTCTGCACATTTAGCAACACAAATGACATCAGACACCTTTAGCAGGTAATGGTGCAGAAAATGGCAAACGCGATCGTGATAGATGGTCAACAACAGAGTGAGTTAAGGTTCAATTTCAGTGCTTCAATTCAACCGGAACAAAAAGCATTTTATTTTTCTGAAATCTATTTAAAGGTGAAGTGTGTCATTTTTTTTTCTTATTTTACTTTAACCAATCTCTGTCTAATGTGCAGAATCAGCTATAAATTCAAGTTGATTTCCCATACAAACTATAAAAACTGTTTCTCTGTGGCATGTTTCTGACTGGCACAACATAGAGCACTGCAGTGATGATTAGTTAGCATCTCCCTGATTCCCTCATCATGATAGTCTTCACAAATGAACACAATGTTTATGAATTTTGAAGCCTAAAAACAATCACCAGAAGTAAAAAGCTATGTCATCACCTTTAAGCTTCTGATAACTCTTTCAGTCTATACTTAAAATCATTTGTAAGTTTGAGTTGGAATAGCTTGCAAAAGTGTGATTATAAACTTGATAAAAATGACTAATGAGTATTTGACCTGTTTGATGCGATGGTGTTTAACGTCCCCAACGACCTCTGCAGTCCCATTAGCCACTTGTTAGCCTTTTTCAAGACAAGCAAGAGCTTAAAAATATCACAAGGGTTATTTTATATGGAAAGCCATTTCCACCAGAGAATAAAAGAAATAAACAAGGTAATAGTGATTGTGAATTTTCTAACATTTTCCCCCACAGAATTCTGAGTTTATATTTCACAATTCTGACATTTTCTTTGAAATCCAAGTTTACATCTCGCAATTCTGTTATGGAATTTAAAAAAAAAAGGTAATTGCGACTTTTTATCTCACAATTCTGACTTTTCTTCTTAGAATTTCAAGATATAAATTCAGAATTCTGCCTTTTTTTGCAATTCAGACTTCACATCTCACAAATCTGAATTTTCTTCTCAGAATTGAGAGTTTATATCTTGCAATTCAAATAGTCAAAAATGTCTTAATTTTGCAATAAAATCTCACAGTTACCCTTTTGTTTTTTATTCCGTGGCAGAAACGGCCTTCCATAATTTCATGAAGTAGAATAAAACATTAAAAAAAATATCTTGAGCGTATGTTGACCACAGACCTTTTTTCAGGCATTTAACCAAAAACCCATTTCTGAAAGTGCTAATATGCTTACTTGTTTCCAGATTTGGCCTAAAAAACACATTGTCCCTGCAGCAGTGTATTATAGCATGAGTTTGGGATGGCGCTGCCTGTGTAACCAACCAATGGCAGACGTTATTTTTGTGATTCCATTTGAAGTTAGTGCTGCAGAAACATACTTTTACTCAAGTATAACATATTTAAGTAATAAAAGCATATTTTCATGCTAGTCATATAAGAGAACGAAGACTAAAAAGATTATTTTCTATCCTGATAACAGTAAAAGCTTCATGTGATGTGTCCAAAGAGGACATTATTCTATAAGTAGACAGCTAACAGCTGGATTCATGCTTATATTACAAGGTTTCCTTGACATGTTGACTTAAAGAAGAACATACAGAACATAGAAGGCACATCCTGAGTTTTTTTTGGTCCATACAATGAAAGGCAATGTTCACCAAAATGGTTTGGTTGCATAGATCTTTTGTTTTACATTTAAATTAAAAATAGTGTAGAATTTACTTTGGAACAATCTTCCCTCAGAAACTGCAAGTAAATTCCACAAATAATTAGAAAGAAATGACAAGTAACACAATGAATTAAACATGGATATTTGAAGAAGAAAGACTGAAATAGTATTTTCTTGTAAAATGTAGCTACTCTAATGATCTTCTAATGATGATCTTTACAGTGTAAATGACAAAAAAGTTGTAATAACAGAAATGAGATATAATGACAGAATTCTCTTCAATTGACAGCCCTAATATCTACATGATATATTTTCCAAATCCATTAGCATGCTTGTTAGATGGATCAGCAATATCCAGCTGTTCTGTTTTCTTATTTTGCACATGGTAATATTGTGGGGAAATAGCTGTCCCTTTTCATCTGCAATGGCACTAACTATTAACGTCAGCACCTATTTCAGAGGCGTTCTGTCTCTATTATAGGTCACTGCTGTGAGCCGTGTGTTTAGATGCTAATACAATGAAGCGTTAAGCCTCGAGTATCTTCTTTGTCTGCTTTTCAGCCAGAAATGTCGACGCGAGCTTCAACACCAACCAAACCTGACATCACAATTCCCATTAACCACACACATCGCTCGCTTGCCTTTCGCTTGAATCTGCTCGAGACAATCGGTTTGGACTTATTTCACACTCTGAATGCATGGTTTGTGTTGTTTGTCTGCGTTTACAGATGGAATGAGAAAGCCATCGAATTGAGCCTCAGCATTGGTTAGATCATCAATACAGATGCCATATATTGTGTGCAAAGAAGCAGAGTCTAAACTTTAAAAATTGGTTCTTAAAGTAAATCCACCAATATGAATGACTTTACCTCTCCACATTCATATTTGGGGGTTTTATGAAAGGCTTTTCAGATGAGAAAGTTGAAAGAGCAAACACTAATGAAGCACAGATGGCCAGAAGACACAAAGGACAGGTCTTTCTCCCCTCAGCATTATCCAGGACAAACAACAGCAGCGTTACTAGGAGAGAGTTGTGGCAAAACAACTGTGAAAAGGTCCTGAATGACTTTCATTATCATTTGGTCAGAGACATGAAAAGGAGACATGAAACGAGGGCCTTTTTTGAAAAATAATAACAAAGGCTTTTCATGCATATACAGAAAGCCAACACAAATGAATCCAGCTATGCACAAGTCATTTCTGGTGATTTTGTTTGAAGAGTTCAGCTGGAAGATAGATATGATTTCTAAAGCAATTCTTAGCCATCATGTGCTTAGACAGAGGCATTCTGACGCAGGCTATTCTGCTGTAATACAGAGCCACCGCAGAGTCTGACCGAGCATGGCTCTCTCTGCCATTACTCAGTCTGCTTTTCTCTGAGAGCCGTCTGAGAGACTGTCTAAAAGAGATGCTTTATTTTGTAATGGAACAAGCCCGATGATGGACTAGCTACCCGCTGCGTTACAGAAAATGAGCCAAGCAAAGCTAAACTGAAATCTCCTCTTCAGAGAAAGAAGATTGGTATATTTAAGTATCATTTTGGTTCAACACTAAACTTTGTGAGTAGCTGTCTTTTAAGAGTTACAACTGATTTCAATTGAGTTCAATACAGGATCAATGCAATAATAATAAATGACATTAAAGTATATTTTATTTGATCATACATGCTTGTAAGTACATCAAGCAATAAACTTTCAGCATATTTCATAATATGAAAGTACATAAAGCTTTATGAAACTTGCTTAATTATAATATATTATTTATGTAATTGTTAATTTTACTGCAATTAACATGCAAATAAACATCCGAAAATATTCCACTCAGTTCATATTTAAGTATATTTGTGACCCTGGACCACAAAACCAGTCATAAGGGTCAATTTTTAGAAACTGAGCTGTATGCATCATCTGAAAGCTGAATAAATAAGCTTTCCATTGATGTATGGTTTGTTAGTGTAGGACAAAATTTGGCCGATATACAACTATTTGAAAATCTGGAATCTGAGGGTGCAAAAAAATCTAAATATTGAGAAAATCACCTTTAAAGCTGTCTAAATGAAGTTCTTAGCAATGCATATTACTGATCAAAAATTAAGTTTCAATATATTTACGGTAGGAAATATACAAAATATCTTCATGGAACATGATCTTTACTTAATATCCTAATGATTTTTGGCATAAAAGAAAAATCGATAATTTTGACCTGTACAATGTATTTTTGGCTATTGCTACAAATATACCCGTGCTACTTATGACTGGTTTTGTGGTCCAGGGTCAAATTTACATAATAACTATTTTTTTTAAAGTGCAAAAGTGCTGTTATTTTTTAAAAGGGTACACAAAGTTTGGGTAAATTTGCCTGTTTTAAAGCCATTTCGTAGATACTTTTCAGTAGGCTTATTGAAATATGTTTATAAATCAACATTTCTCTTGCTTTGTCTGCCTTGGATGATTGTTTTGTCATTGAGCTTGTTGAAATGCATTCTGGGATGGTCTTCTCTGCAAAGAATAGACAATAATATACGGTCACACTTCATTTTAAGGTCCAATCCTCACTATTATCAAACCATTAACTACGACTTTTGCCTCAAACTCCTAATTTGCTGCTTATTAATTGTTAGTTGTAAAGTTTACATATTGGGTAGGATTAAGGATGTAGAATATGGCCATGCAAAATATGTGCTTCATAAGCTCTAATAAACAGCCAATATGTTAATAATAGGCATGCTAATAAACAACTAGTTAATAGTGAGAATTGGTCCCTATACTAAAGTGTTACCAAATATAAAATATGGATGCAAAGAATATGTATAGACAGATATTGCACAATGCTGTTATGATTAATTTTGGATTGTGCTTTGGCTTACCATTACAACAAAATGCTAAATAAACAGTGTTGCACCTATTAGCAATTCAAAGAATGTCGAGTCACTGTAGTTTTATCTTCCAGCTCTTTATTTTAGACTTGTCCTGTGACATTAATTAAAGAATATAATGTTTAAAGTGATATTTTGTTACCCCGAATGAAAGCGTATTGATTTATTAGAGCAGATAATTAGCCTTACAATTGGCCCCACAGTTACAGCCAATCCCCTGATAACTGAAAGACCGCCAGCACTATTTCCCCATTCAGCTCTACATACTGGTGAACATGCTTTAATTAAAGAGTTTGCTCTCTTGGTGCCGCTTCAAGTGTGACAATATGATTTATGTGCTCCTCGTTGTAAAATCCTGCTAAGCAATTATGAAGGAAAAGGTTATTTTGTGTACGTTCTGGGCGGATACAATTGTTGAAATCGTGTCGAGTCGGGAAGCGGTTGAATGAGGTGCACTTTACTATCGGCGATCTCTTTGTCTGTGATCAAATACATTATCAGCTTGTCTTTGTGCCGCAGATAGTCTCTTGTAGCTCATCTATCATTTAAGATAGGACGTGTGAAGCTGGTGACACCTGGTTTAATGAAGCCGCCACTAACAAGACAAGGTCAGCACTTTCAAGCTTCACCTGCAGATACAGGAAGCTCCTGAAATTTACCTGGGATAAAATTAAGACGCACTTTTCCTCTGCAACTTTAAATGGAGATGCAAGAAGTTTAGTTAGAGCTAAACAAAACAAACAAGCAAGCTAAAGAATGATAAGCACACTGCAGAAAAAAAAAATCCTACATAAATGTGAGCTCATAAATATTGGATGCTGTGCATCTTCCTGTTATGAATAATCATACAGTACGCCGGTGCAGGATTAGTTGGCATAATTTTTCCGCATTTAGTTCATTAATTAAAGTCATGAAATGCTGATGGTGGATATTTGCCTGTATTGTTTTGATGAGAAATAATGAATTACGGGCGGAAAGCCTCGCGTCTGTAATCATCCGTGTGCACCGCTTCGTCTTCAAAGCTATGAAGTGAAAATGGGATTTAAGAAGAGAAAAAAAAAAAAATGTATGAGAAACAATATCACTAATTGCTAAGTCTGTTAACAAAGCTTCCCACATCATAAGAGTTTGCTAAAAAAAAAAAAATTATTAACCAAATGTGAGGTTTAGTCACATCAACCAGATCTACAAAAGAAAAAAAGACTTAAAACTGTATGTATAAGCAAATGAGTGCTACTACAAATATGAACCTTTCTTTTTAAAAAGGCATTTATACAAATGTAATTTTACTGCAGATATACAAAATACAAACAGCACAAAAAAGTATATCCATTGTTTTCCGACAACGCAGTCTCATCCCAATTCGTCACATATTGACGCTTTGGACCAAGCGTCGCTTTTTGACGATCAGGGTACCCCTTTAGCGTCACTTTTCGACGTGTAGGGTCGTCCATTGTTTTAAACGGGAAACACTTAGCGGCGTGATTTTTCAATGTAAACAGTCAAAACAGTTGTATTTATATTACTTTATTTACACATTTATGAGCACATAACCCAACCCCTGCCCCTAAACCTACCATCTGTGAACAAAACGCAAGATATTGCAGGCAGATCCACCACGTCGAAAAGCGACGCTAGAGGGCTATCTTGAGCATCAAGAACCCTTCCCGTCGAAAAGTGACGCTAAAGGGGTACCCTGATCGTCAAAAAGCGACGCTTGGTCCAAGCGTCAATATGTGACGAATTGGGATGAGACTGTGTTATTTCCGACACTTATCGCATTTAATGTATTATAGTTTAAATTTATATTAAATGTGACCCTGGAGCACAAAACCAGTCAAAAAATAAAATAAGGGTCATTTTATTAAAATTGGTTGAATAAATAAGCTTTCCATTGATGTATGGTTTGTTATGATCGGACAATATTTGGCCGAGATACAACTATTTGAAAATCTGGAATCTGAGGGTGCAAAAAAATTTAAATATTGAGAAAATAGCATTTAAAGCTGTTCAAATGAAGTTCTTAGCAATGCATATTAATAATCAAAAATTAAGTTATATACAAATATATATACAAAATATTTTCATGGAACATGATCTTTACTTAATGTCCTAATAATTTTTGGCATAAAAGAAAAATTGATCATTTTGACCCATACAATGTATTGTTGGCTATTGCTACAAATATACCTGTGCTACTTATGACTGGTTTTGTGCTCCAGGGTCACAAATACAATTAGCTGAACTTGAAATTTATGTTTTTGACCCACTTTAGTAGAACTTACAATAATTTTTAATTACTTCTGTTGTCTTTGAAATGTGTTTAAAATGTAAAGGCACCTATGGTAAACTAAAATATACTTTAATGTCATTTCTATTGAAACTTGTATGCCATTTATTTAAATATATCTGTAATTACATATTTGTAATTATTAAGTTGTAACTAAGCACTGAGAACTGAGATGTCATGAAACATCCTCCTGTTCACAGCTCTGTGGTCTCTCCTGACTGAGGTCTAAGACATCCAAGAGAATGATCACTATGAGTACTTAAGAGAAAAGGTCAGGCCTCTATGTACACTGTCAGTTCTCAGGCCATCCATCCTACAGGTGCTGGCTTCTTCTGTCTTCTTTCAGTTTGCATTCATCTTTCTGTCTACTTTCAGTTTTCTTAATATTGCACAAACAGTAATAATTTGAAATTAAACTGATTTTATTGCTTGAAAATAACTGGTAATTTTGTTGTGATTTTATGCGAGTGCTTAGTTTCCTTCCCTTTTTGCTTTGCACCACAAAAATGCTCAGTCACCCACTACGACTATTCATTTTATGCATCATATTCAAAATAAGCCTGCATTTGACTTTTTGCCATTTCCATTTAACTAGTTTTCAAGCTTACAAGCTAAACTTTCACCATAAAGCGTGAAGTACATGCCAGCTTAAAGGGTTAGTTCACCCAAAAATGAAGATTTAGTCATACTCAGGTCATCCAAGATGTAGATGAGTTTGTTTCTTCCTCAGATTTGGAGAAATGTAGCATTGCATCACTTGCTCACCAATGGATGCTCTGCAGTGAATGGGTGCCATCAGAATGAGAGTCCAAACAGCTGATAAAAACATCACAATAATCCACAAGTAATCCACACGACTCTTGTGAAGCAAAAGCTGCATGTTTGTAGGAAACAAATGCACCATTAAGACATCTTTAAAAGAATACTTCTGATCAAAATATGAGTCCATAATACATAATACTGCTTTCTCCAGTGATAAAGTCCATCCACTGTTGTCCTCTCACATCAAAATCCACCGACATGTTTGTTTAGATCTGTTTTGGACTTTGTTTTCCTTGATCTGTGCAGATTTCTCTCCTAAATCAAACAAGATGATTTTCCACCAGAGAAGCAATATTATGGATAGAGGACTCTTAGTTGAAAGCAACAATTTGAAGTCATAAATTAATTTATTATGGAATTGTTTCTTTCAAGAAAGTAATTTGTCTTTTACAAGATGTTAATTGATGGCATGGATAACTTGTGGATTGTTGTGATGTTTTTATCAGCTGTTTGGACTCTCATTCTGACGGCACCCATTCACTGCAGAGCATCCACTGATGAGCAAGTGATGCAATGCTACATTTCTCCAAATCTGATGAAGAAACAAACTCATCTACATCTTGGATGCCATCTGAGGGTGAGTAAATATTAAGCAATTTTTCATTTTTGGTTGAACTATACCTTTAAGTTGTTTGTAAAGAATTCAAGGTTGTATTATAATAATGCTAACAAAATTCTACATTAGTTATTTATGTTGCATATTACATTGTCAAGCAAATATAAACACTTTATAATGAATAAATGAATTATAAATGAATAAATTTATATCTCTTTTTCACACACACACACACACACACACACACATACTTGAATTTGTGGTTTACGGGGACTCTCCATAGGCATAATGATTTTTATATTGTACAAACCGTATTTTCTATTGCCCTACGCCAACCCTACACCTAAACCTACCCCTTACAGGAAACTACGGGCAATTTTTGAATTTCATAAAACACAGTTTTGTATGTTTTTTAACCGTTTTGTTTTACTGGGACACAGGAAGTGTCCTCATAAACAATGTTTACGTTGTAGCACCCATGTCATTATACACATTTGTGTCCTCGTAAACCATATACACCAGTACACACACACACACACACACACACACACACACACACACGCACGCACACGCACACACGCACACACACACACACACACACCATTAATTGCTCCACTCTTTTGTTTCTTCATTAGACAGCTGATGTAGAAGCAGCTCTACTGCAAGACTGAGTCTGAGATTCATTGCAAAAAAGCAATTAAGTGTCTATTGGTAAGTATGTCACATGAACAAAGACTGTCAAATTCGCCCTTGTTTTCATGGCTATAGTACTCAAGCAGGTTAATAAGCTTATGTTTCCAGCTGAGCATGTTATTCTTGCATGTGCTCTGCTGATAATGGTTACCTTGTGAACACACAGGTGAGTGCTGGCACACATTAACACACTCTCAAATATTCACAGGACATGAGATCCTGGGACTGAACAAGCTTTCATATGAGAGTCTGGAGTCTAGAAAGTTTGGCACGTGTTTGCTGTATTGTTTACTTGTTATGGCTTGTGCCAAAACATATTTGTCACCAGCATAACAAATTTTAATAAAGCAATGCATTAAAAATTAAATCAACATTACAGCAAGCCCTTTGGAGTCTTAAATTCAAAACTTGACATGTCTTGGCTGAACTGCAACCTTGCAACCTGAGGCACAAGTAGAGTTTTGAACATGACTTGAGACTTGACTGACTTGAAAAAAAAAAATGATTGGATCCAAGTTTCAACAGTATATGTGCTGAATCAGAGCCACCGACTGACAGAAATTCCCTGCACTGGGATCAGACCCGACTGAATCATGCAAAAAACTAAATGTGAAGCAAGTAGCAGTGACATGAACTCAGATCACAGACTTTTAAAACAGCACATTATCATGATGACCTGCGTCTTAATGGACATTTATCCAAAAATCATAAAACCTTGATGTGCAGTTCAGTTTGAGTATCTGTAGCCACAACAGATAAAGGTGCCTATATTCACAACAAACACGAGCAAACTGTTCAACACTCAATCTCTGGAAACACAAGCACTAAACCAGAGTCATAACCTTCTGCTTTTATCCAACTCTCAAGAGATGGAGGGTAAAACAGAGATGAAGCACATTCTGAAGTTTGAGAGTTCAGAGATATTTGAAGATCACTGCACTTTTATTTGACTTCTGCTGTCTGCAGGAGAACAAATCTCAATTGAAGGGCTGCCAATCAAGATTGTGAGGTGAGGTCTCTGTGTGTCCAAATGTGCTGGTGTTTTGCTTCGATTATATATAAGCACTCCTGTTTTTCATCATTTTATAAAAGCAGTATTTAGCGAAATTAATAAATGAATGAATGAATACATTTCAATAACATAATTTTTAAATAAAAGTGTGTGTGCAACCATGTAGGTGTTTTGTTTTGATTACTGAGTATTAAATAAAAATAAATAAAAAAAACAGTAAAAACAGCAAAGTAAAAACTACAAAAAAATATAAGTTGCAAATATATATTTTTAAATAAAGATAATGTGTGCAAGCATGTAGGTGTTTTGCTAGTTACAGAGGGAATAAGCACTCCTGTTTTCCATCATTATATGAAAGCAGTATTTTTTAAAATAAATAAATGAATCAATAATTTATTTATTAATAAATAAATGAAAATGTATGTTTTGCTTGTCTTTGATTACCGTGTGGAATGAATGAATGAATGAATAAATAAATAAATAAATAAATAAATAACATATGCATGCATTCATGCAAAATTCAGCAACATTTAGCAAAATATTTAGAAATTTTTTTATAATTTTTTAAAAATATTTTCATTAAAAATGTAAATAATTTTTGTTAAATAAAGAAATAAATAAAGAAATGTTTAGGTGTTTTGCTAGTCTTCGATTACATAAATACATTTTAATAAATAAACAAAAACAAACAAATGTTTAAAAATTAACAAATGAATACATACAAAATAAATACATGAATTAATTTTTTAAATGAATAAATACACAAACCTGGCAGATTATTATCACAGATTCTTGTCCCTCTGAACTTAATTTCATCCTCAGACCTCTGTTATAAGCCTTTAAATCTCTAACAAAGACATGTCAAAGACAGAGGCCACAAGTGAGCGCACCGCACCGCACCGCCTCGGCTGCAATGTTCTCGGTGTTAATGGTTGGCGCCGCTGTTAATTTGACACGAGATTTTTATGAGTCCCTGAGTCACTCTCATGAAGTGTGTGTGTGTGTGTGTGTGCATATACACCTGTGTGAGGTCAACTGGACAGCATTTATCTTCACCGACAAACTGATTAGATGCGACCTCTTGTCATCTGTGCTATTGTTTCACAGCACTAATAGCCTTAATGTTCAAATGAGCCCTGATCTGGGGTCAGTGACACCTGTGAGCTCATAACTGAGAACGTTTACTGAGACTAGCTGTCTGTGATTGGGGTTAATGCAAATATCATCTATGTCACAGAGACAAGGAAGTTCGTCTTTCAGACTAAGCAAAGAAAAAGATGTTGGCATTTAGAGTGGCATTAGATAGACAGTGTGATATAATCCTAAAACGCTAAAGTGTTTGACATTTCATAAACGAAAAGAAGCACTCCGGTAATAAGATCCATTGTTCAGCCGACATCCTATTAGCTCTAATACTGACAGTAAATGAGCCATTGAAATGAAACCACAGAGACACGGAAACATACAACCTGGAAAATGAAGCATTTTAAAAGCAAACTGGGTTTGGATTGCAGGGCGTACAATTGTTGGACGGAGTCTGCGCTTGCAGAGGTGCATTTAATCACCAGAGCAAGAGAGAGAGTAATGATCTCTGGCCTCTGATCTGATGTCTGAAGACTCCCATAGTAATGGAACAGCATGATATTATAGTGTGAAGGATGACTCTGTAAATCTCTACGTCTACATTCATCTGGATGCGTTTGAAAACAGTGTTCCAAACTAGTGTTTTTAAGCATTCTCCAAAAGCTGCTTGTCCACACTAAAAAGCACTAAAAACTTACTTCGTATGCATAAAATGTAATAAAAGTTCATTGGGATGATACAGAGAGATAAAGTAACATGAACGTTATTCTTTTGCAATCTTTTGCAGTTTATCTTGTGCAACTAAATAATCCAAAATAAATAAATAAATACACATAAACAAATAAAACAAACAAACGTGTGCATGCAACTCTCCATGTGTTTTCCTTTGATTACATAGTGGCTATTTAGCAAAATATTTAACAAAATACATTTTTAAATGAAAAATTAAATAAAAAAATGTAAAACATATCATTTTTTTTAAATAAAGAAAGAAATAAACCAACATGTGCATGCAACTGTGCAAGTGTTTTCCTGAATGGGTACTTTTGAAAAATATTTAACAAAATAAAATTGTAAATGAAAAAATGAAATAAAATATGTAAATATTTTGTAAAAAATATTTGAAATATTTTAATAAAATAGAAAATATCATTTATTATAATATTATTATTTAATAATAATATTTATATATATTTAATATTATATATTATTATTATTATTTATTCAAAATAAAACATTTCACAAAATATTTTTTTTTCCTAAATAAATAAACAAACGCGTGTGCAACCATTTGATTACTGAGGGGGGTAAGCACTTGTTTTTAATCATTGTAGGACGGCAGTATTTTGTAAAATAGATAAATAAAAGCTCCATACTAGAGTTTCTAAGCTTTTTCCAAAAGATTCCTGTCTACCGAAATGTCAGAAAGTGCTAAAAACGTACTGCACATGTGTAAAATGTCATAAACGCTCAGTGACATGATACTGACAGACCAGAAGTAATAAAGATCTCACGCTATTCTTCTGGCACGATCATTTTAATAGCAAAATATCTCAGCACTGGTACATCCAGGTTGCACTCAATCGACATTTCATCTAAAACGCAATTTTAAGTCCTCATATTTTGATGCCATCCAAAGATGAGTGCAAATTTACTGCCATCTTTGCATGAAACTTATAAGAAGATTGTAAAAAGTAACAACTGTAGATCAATACAACACAAAAATGTATTTTCTGTAAGTTAAATTAACAGCTTGTTTAGGAAATGTTCACAAATTTGCTTAATGCAATACAAATCACAGACATACAGTATGTCAGTATATTTATTATAAATGCGCTTTTTCTAATGATACTTCAGTTTACAATATTAGATTAAATTTAGCAATTTTTTGACCAAATCATGCTTGCCTACACAACAACAGAAAGTGTGCCAACATTTTCTTTGGCTTCATGTTTTTTTCTTCTGTGGAACACAAAAGCAGCTATGCTATATTAGAAGTCCTCTATGAAGATTTTCAGATTGTGCACATTTGAATTTCCTGTTTTGGTGAAGTTTATGCTAAGTTTTGCTCCTTCAGTGAGCAGGTTTGCACTGTTATCCAAAGAACATCTCTCTTTTGTCATAAGCGCACCAGATTCGAATGTACGAGATGTTGATGTATGAGAAAGCTATTGCAGGACTTCAGAATCAGATGAATGTAGTGCAGAAATCACATTGAAGTGTCTGCTAAATGAATAAATGCAAATGCATTTTATGTACAGCTAAATCATGTGTTTGACAGGGTGTTTTGAGTTGAAGGAGAATAAAATTTGATGTTTCTACATCTTTGATAGTTAAAGCAAGAAAATAATATCAGATATGTTTTGCAAATATTTTCAACTGCTGGATGACTGCACAAGTTTTCATGGGGAAAATTAATATTATCGAAAAAAATGCAGAAAGCATGAGAACTGAGCAAGAATTACGGTTTATTATTATTATTATTATTATTATGTTTTTAGATAATTGTTGAATCAATGATTATTCAGTAACACTTCATGATAAGGTTGGGTTAACAAACTAACAACGAGCAATACATTTGTTACAGTAGCTATTTATGAATTTTTGTTAAATAAAAATACAACTGTTCATTGTTAGTTCATGTTAGCTCAAGTCTATTAAATAATAATAACAACAGATCCTTTCTGATAACAAACAACTTTTGATTTTAATAGCCTAATGTATTAGTAAATGATAACGAATACATGCTTTTGAAGTATTTTTATTGTTCATCTTATCTAATAGAGCTCATTAATGTTAACAATGAAATCAAGTGTCACAGATTATTCCATTAATCTGCCATTTCTTTTACTTTAAGCCTATAGTTAAAACAAAGTCTCACTTTCAGATCCATCTGGCTCTTAAAACACACACGACTCCTGACAGCTTCACATAAACACTTACAAATTGTCTCCAAAGCTATATTTCTACTGCATCCACAATCCTCTCATCTTTATAGATCTAGAAACATATTTGTCACTCTGACAGGACATCTGAGCCGCACAAACTCTCGAAGCGAAGCCCGTCTCTCTCTCTCTTACCCTCAGAGAAGCTGATAAGCCCCAGCAGATGAAGCAGCTTGAGCGAAGCGCACACGATCACCACGATGCCGAGCGTCTGCAGACCCTCCGATTCCCACATGGTGCTCACGGCGACCCCCTGCTCCTGCTCCTGCTCCAGCTCCAGCTCATGCCACCTGTCTGACTCTCCTGACCCCGTGCCAAACCCCTCCTCGCTCCGGTTCGCTCCCGCCACCGGCGCGCACCGGCCGGGCAGCCCGAGGCACCCACGTGGCGCTGCGCTCCAGTCCCGCTGCAAATCCAGCCTGGGAGGCTAAGCTTCACCACTCGGGGTCTGAGTCTCCCCACACAGAAGAGTCAGAGATGCGAGTGTAAGTTTGCAATGTGAGGGTTCAGTGATGAGAGGAGGGTGCAGAGACAGAGTGAGAGTGAGAGAGAGAGATGAGGGGAGGGAGGGAAAGGAAATGAGGAGAGCGGTGCGAAATTATAGAGGAAAAGTAATATTCAGTCGCTTTCTCTTCCTGTCCTCACTTCCTTTGCTTAAAACCAGTTTAATCTAATCCCCACCTAATTTACACCACTGTTACAGACCGACATGTCACATGACCTGTACTTCAGCACAACATGCTATTTAAACCAGAGCAAAAATCAATGCATAATGAACTCACTCTTTAAACGCTTTGACTGTGCATTTATTTGCACGATGTCTATACTCTAAGGAAACCTACAGCATCGATTACACGATTGAAGACGAAAGTCAATAAACAGCTAAAGTGCACTTGCTAAATGAGCCTTAAAGGGACAATCATTAAAATCCTGCAATTATTTATTCACCCTCATGTCGCTTCAGATCCACACTGCTGTTATTGTTTTCACTATGTTGCTTTTTTCCCCCTAACAAAGTTTAGCAACCACAGGCTATATAAACTCCATAAAAGCAGTCTGTTATGACTCATGAGCAATGTTTTAATTCCTTTGGAAGTCATAGTTTTTTCATAGTTTTGTATGAGAACGTAAAAATCAATATTCACTCTCAAAACAAATCATTCATATTATCTCGTAAACGTGCTTAATTTTATTGAACGTGCACTTCAATCTTAAAAGCATTTTTTTAAAAAATATTTAAACTGCATCTGTGCTGTACTTGCAGATTATATAATATTATTGAAATAAAACAGCTAACACATTTTTTAATTAAAACTTATACTTTTAAATCATTGTTTTAATACTCTTTAAAGAATTTTGATGCGTTGACTAACACTAATTCACATGTAAAGTACTCAATTATAATGTTCAATTTAGTGTTATTCAATATTACATTTAAAGTTACTATATATATAAAATCTACTATGTTGCAACTTTATCATTACAAATGTGTAAATATATACATGACACAAATTTCAGTAAAAATGATATTAAAGAATATTTTAATGATCTTAAATGCTTGTTGGCAGGACACCTTAACAATATTTCGAAACCAGTGGGGGTAATTATGAAATTACATATACAAATGTACTTAAATCCTACTTAAGTGGGTCAAATGATAACTTTCTGCTAATAGCTTTTAATATAAATTAAAAATATAATACAATTTCATTTGCAATTAACATGCAAATACATGTCTGAAAACATTACATTCAGTTCACACTTAAGTATATATATATATATATATATAGTATTCTTTTTAAAAGAAGTGTACTTTCACAAGGGTAATGAAAGGCCCATGTGGAGATTCTTCAAAAATATCAGCAATAAGGGTTAAAAAAATAATGAAACAAAAGTAAACTAAACATAATTCCGTGCAAAACTCTTTATAGCTTAGAGCTACTACTTTTGAGCAGTCATTCAAAGAGAGTGGTTTATATTTACTACAGCACATTCTAGCATCCTAAAAGCCACTATCAATGCTGCTTCCCTAAAAATGCATGACTACTGCCACCTTCAGGCCCATCTTATCAGCCAATGCATTGAGCTACAGTTGAGAGATGTCAAAGGATTGTGACATTACACTAACACTTCAGTTTCCCAGACTTACAAGATTTGCATTCATTATCCAGCATAATTCATAAACAGTGCCATTTGCATGTATTACAGATAATTCAGCCAAATCTCTAACTGCTTAAAGGTCTCGTACCAAATGATTTTATTCCTTTTTTGGAGCAAATAATTTAGTGTAGGGTTATTAATGCCGCTCATGTAATTATGCAGATTATGCCTACAGCCATTTTTAATTTTGCTCATTGTGTTTTCCCCCCTCCATCCGCCTATAATAGCTTAGTTTTATTAAAACTATGACACTAGCCTTTGGGAATCATTTAGCAACTCGCAGTTTCTGCCCAAAAGGTTAAAAAAATGCATATGCAAATGTTAAAAATTGTGATATACAACAGACATGAATAAATTCAGCATGCACTCCATTGACAGCTATGGCCATCGCCTCCTGTTCTGTGTTGTCCTTCTGTGACATCTTTAAAGGTGACGTAAAATGTCAGAGAGTGTTGATGGAGAACCCTTACTGGGTCGATTTCTTATCTCTGTCAAGCATAGGATGTGTCTCAGATGAGAATGCTCTTTGTTCTTCGATTTCTGTGGGTTATAAAATCGATTTTGGCCAGAGATTACGTATTTCCATTTTACGGTCAAAGCCTCCCTGTCCTGTGGGGACTCTTATCAAGCCTGGCCTGTCCAGCGGAGGGTTATGTGAGGAAAGGCTGTCCTGATTCACACATACTGACATTCAGAGAGGCAAGTCAGGACCTACAACACAAACACTGCTCACAATTCAACTCTTTAACAATATCCTCATTTAAAGTGTCGAGGGTGACCGCTCTGTCAGTGAAGTCCGTCACATGTTCACATTAGGCAAAGGCACTTTTGTGATTGACGCCTGTGGATAAAAACACACGTGCAGAAAAAAGAAAAAACACCTGCCAAGGATAAGACTCTGCCTCAGACTCGGAAATATGACAGTAGGGCTGCATGATATCATAAAAACTGACATTGCAATATTTAAATAAATAAATACAGCAATTTTTACCCGATGACTTGCTCTATTTGTAAAAAATGAATCATTCTAGAATGATCGAGGTGTTTTTTTAGGGGCGTGCATGTGCTTAGAAAATACACAAAAAATATGAAAAATTACTGTTTGCTTTGAAGACTTTCCTTTAGGGCTGATCAATTTGGGAAAAACTAAAAAAAAAAAAAAAAAAAATGTTCACACTTGGGTATATACTTTACAAGAGCCAATTCAAACCTATTTTTAAAAAGTAAACCATAAAGTGAAAATATCTTTCCACTTAGTTATCACTTCAGTTATTGTTTTTAACCCATTTGATATGTCCATAACATAAGTATTATTATGACTTTTATTGTGATTATTATTAAATAAAAGTATTAAAATAAGAATATATTATCTTTATCATATATTATTTATGCTATACAATTTTATGAAAAATACTGATTAAAAAATTCAGTATTAAAAAACACATTGGTGTATTCTGTAATATTTTATTATTATATTCAGAAATGATGTAATGTATATAAATCACTTGCAAACAGTATAAAGTTTCTCTTACTCCACAACAAATCCTTTAATTTGAATGGCATTCAGAATAGAACAGGAATAAAAATGTAAGTATAAAACAATTATAGAAGCATTTATTTTAAACATTCATTTTAAAGCCTAAACTGATTTAAGTAAAACTGAAACTTCCAGCATGTGGAAAATGCACTATACACACAAATCCAAATGTTTTTGCTTTGTGCTTATTTAGTCCACTTGACGTTAACTGCATTATACAAGTCCTTTTGGAATATTTGGAAAAATATGATACAACTGTAGAATTACAATATGTCGAAGTTCCTTCATTTTCAAACATTAAACCATCAAGCTTTCATTTTGGCAGAAAACTGCAAGAAGCCTTTAAAACTTCTTTGCTGGCAACAGGTTTATAAACGATGTGGCGAAATGGTTAGCACATGTCGCTTTCCCAAATGCATGTTAAAGCGACTAAAAACTCAATGGCTGTGCTGCTCTGAGATACTGAAAACACTGGATCATGAGCTGCTGGTGTGCAAATGAACACAGTGCCTTCACTGTGAAACCCGCTGTGCATAATTAAACTGGAGCATTTGGGGTTTGATAATCATGCTGAGCCGTATCACATTTTAGATATATTTTTTCAATATCATGCAGTCCTATAAGAAAGGTAGTTTTCAACACTGTATCTAACAACCTTCTTCATTTGCTGATGCTGAAGATGACAACATCAGTCCAAAAAAAGTCTCATATCCCATTCAAAATTCATGACACTGGTAGCTTTAAGACCCCATTGTCTTTTATAAGCAACAAATTTACGCAAGTGCTTTCAAATGTTCACTAAACAATGTGAAAATACATTGTAATTTGTGCCACAACAACAGCTGTGCCGTGCCTCAGGTAGGCTATAATTGCATGCTTTATGGCAATATTTGCAATACCATAGGAAGCAATGTTGCTTTCCAATATTTAGAAAGCAGTGAAATTAGCCCGTCATATCCTCAAATCCCCAAAAGCACTGAGCGTGAAATGTAAGCAATTAAAGCCTGTGAACCACGACGGCCCTGAGCACCGCTGAATACACAACTGAGGGTGAAATAACAGTTTCTGCCCACAACATACAGACCACAACGCTTGAGAGAAGTTGTCAGGTGTCTAGAAGTGCCCCCTAATGTGTTTATTAAATCTCTGTACAATATTTTGTAATGGCTCAAATCGAGGTTTAACTGCCCCCAGTTCAAGCAGGACCCTGGCGGTCCGAATAACAAGCAGCAGCCTTGTTATATGATGCAATGCAAATGATGCAACATTCAGTAAGATAAGCATTGTTGTTGAAACTGCTGTTTGATATGAGAGTGTGTGGTTTTGGTCCAGCACAGTCGGCTGATGTGGTTGGAGAGAATTATATTTGTGGCAACTGGCTGGGACAGATGGCTTAAAATCGGCTTAAGGAACAAGATGTTTGTCAGAAAACACAGACCTGCACTTCAGTCTATCAGTCAAGAACAGAAGAACGTGGCAGCTTCAATGATTACAGTGTAAATCTGAAGGATTGTCTGAGAAGTTAGTAACGAGAAATAATAGTGAACTATAAGAATGGATTACCTTTATATAAATACTTTTGATTACCTTTTTCAGGAATAATCAGAAAAATTTTATTCTACATATTCATTTGAACAAAATGAGAATGCTATGGAAGCCCTTTTCTGCCACGGAATGTAAAAATTAAAAAGGTCATTTTTACATTGTATCTAACAACTTTTTTTTTTCTCAATTGACTCGCAATTGAGTTTATATTTAACATTTTGGATTTTTTGCTCTCCTAATTCTGAGAAAAAAAAGTCTGAATTGTAAGATATAAACCAGAATTCTGAAATTCTAATCATATAATATGCACTCTAAAAAAAAAATGGTGCTATAAAAGTGGTTCTTGGCTAGTAATCATAAGGGAACCACTTTTGGTGCTATATAGCACCATATCTTTAAAGGTGCTATACAGCACCTTTGTCAAATGGTGATATGTAGAACCATAAGAGGTGCCATATTGCATGTATTTCTTCAACAAAAATAGTGCTAAACAGCACCAACAGTGGTTCTTTGGCTCGTAAAGAACCTTTAAAGGGGCTTAACAGGTTCTTTGTAAGGCAGTGGTGCTATATAGCACCTTAATCACCCCAAAGAACCACTGAAGAACCGCTGAAGAACAATACAGGAGCTTAACAGGTTCTGTATATGGTAACGGTGCTATATAGCCCCTCAGTCATGCTGAAGAACCACTGAAGCACCAAGATTTGGTGCTATACAGCACTAAAAGTGGTTCCCCTATGACTACGAGCCAATGAACCACTTTTAGTGCTATATAGCACCATTTTTTTTAGAGTGTATAAACTCGCAATTCTGAGAAGGTATAAATTGTGAAATATAAACTCAATAACAAAATTAAAAAATTAAAATAATATATAAATTGAAATCATTTCTAGAAAAAAGTCAGAATTGTGAAAGAAGTCACTTCTTTATTTTTTATTCTGTGGCAAAAAAAAGTGAGAAATAAACTCTTTTAGATATAAGCTAAGAGTTCAGAGAAGAAAAGTCAGAATTATGAGGAAAAATATTGCTATTATCTTAATTATTGTTCTGGAAAAAGATATAGAATGTTATTTTTTCTATCTTACCAGAAAAGAAAGACTGCAAATTTTAACTTTGTCAACTTTTAGGAGGGGATTTTGGGTCTTTAAACAAAATACACTCAGACTGGTTTTTGATTTATTGTGGACACTAATTACTTCTTGTCGCTGTCCAATTGTGAAACCAACTGATCCAAAAATCCAATTGTGAAACTTTTCGTGTCGCACCTGGTTATAACGCAGTGTTTCTGACATTTCTAGGACAGGAACATTTGAAGAAAATTACATGGCATTTGATTGTTGTGCTGTCAGCACAGATATATGAGTAGCTTTTAAATGTCAAGAGCATTTCTGTTCCATCACCTGTGAAAAATAATTGGTCAAAAAACTTTGTGGATTGAAGATAAATGACCTATCAAATTACTATAATTTTCTTCAAGCAGGAAAAAACAACAGCCTAGCGTGGGGCAGAATAGAAGAGACATGCCTTCAGACAAAAGGACTGAAAAAAACGAAGTAATAGTGAAACCCAAACAAAGAATGAGAAAGATGCACAATTTGACATATTACCAACTGGCAGCATTTCCAGACAGAAACCCATTTTATCAGTCAAAATGACAACAGATAATGACTGTGTGTTTTGTGGCTGCTGCTTCAGTCTCTTCATCTGGAGCAACAAATCAAGTTTCACTTTTAAAATGTTTCCTCAAACTATTCCAGTGCAACTATTAAAGGGATAGTTCACCCCAAATGAACATTTGCTCTTTATTTACTCACCCTCAGGCCATCCAAGATGTAGGTGACTTTGAGCTGAAACCGTGGTCCTTGGTGATTCATAAATGCAAGTCAATACTGTCACTTTAAGAGTCAAAAAGCACAT
This sequence comes from Tor tambroides, assembly GCA_021397915.2. NCBI lineage: Eukaryota > Metazoa > Chordata > Actinopteri > Cypriniformes > Cyprinidae > Tor > Tor tambroides. The sequence goes on from JAFVLL020042829.1 coordinate 65,191, forward strand.
AAAGGCAATGTGAAATTAATACCCATAGCTCCTGATGATATATTGGGGTCTTATGAAGCAAAACAATCAGTCTGTGCAAGAAATTGAATATTATTTACCTGTAATCCTGAGCCTCAGGCAACAGGGAACTAATTTTTTTTTTCTGTGAACTGGTTCTTTTGGGCAGTTTGTTTTGATTAACTGGTTCAGTTCACTAGTTTGTTTACATAATTGCACAATGGTTTGATGTATACACAATTAGATTATTAAAGCACCTAATACTGATGTGAAGCATGGGTGTTTTACAGTACGTGTCTTAAAGCTTTTGTTCACAAACCGGACATCACTTCTGGATTATGTTGTAAATAATGTTCAGTTTCTTGCTCAGACCAATCGTTTTGCTTCATTAAACCTCAATATATCGTCAGGAGCCACAGGTATTAATTTTGCGTTCCTTGATATGATTTGTTTTTCAATTCTCAAAAACGTGCAACCGCTGATTGGTGCATTTTATGAATCACCAAAAGACCACTGTTTTAGCTAAAAATCTACTGAACTTCTACTGACGACCAACATCTTGGACGGCCTACGGGTGAGTAAATTAACAGCAAATTTTAATTTTGGGGTGAAATATCTCTTTAAGATTAAGACTTCTTTGACTGTGTCCACCCATGCGTTTAGTACACAGCTTGTACAAGCGGTTACAGAAACTTTGCAAGTCTTAAAGTATAAGAAGAGACATAAAAACTAGGGCTGTCAGTTTCACCAGAGGTTTAGTGCAATTAATTATTATTATTTGATAGTCACTGATAGACTTGAAAAGGAAGTGGAAATAAAACTAACATATATTGAAAATACTGACTTCTAAAACTTTCTTTCCTCATCTGTCACATCTGTCTTTGAATTGCTCACTTCTTCATTTGTGGGCTTTTCTCTATTATGGTTATTTTGAATTTTTTTTGATTGGTTGCGAGTGACTGAACATGGAAGAAATAAATAATTAAATAAAAGCTATTATAATTCAATGAAGAGAAGCCGAAAAACATGTGAAACATGAAACGTTTCTATCAACATCCACACCAGAAGTTAATAACTTTATCTATTCTGGCATGAGTGCACATTTAAGTAGCTGCCTGCAGCAACTGAAGAAGAAAGAGACACAAGCGTCTCTGAAATACAAGAGTCGATGTGACAAGCACAAGGATTTTGAATGACATTAATCCACTAGTGTCAAATATACTGGAAGTCTATAGAAAAAAAAAAAAAACTGTACGCCTGATGTGATGAGTTTTGATTTGGTCTGACAGCGTACAAATGACCTGCCGATATACGCTCCTAAATTATGTGTTATTTAACTTTTAATGGAAAGAACAGTCATCCTAGATGAACCTGAGGTTAAAAGCTATCAAACATAAATGAAAAAAGGCACATTTCCATAGTTTTGCATTAAAACTGCAGTTATGCTCAACATGTGAAACCAAACTTCCTTCTGTTAACAGGATTATTTTTCTCATTTCGCTTTGATTTGGTTTCAGTCACAGCATCCAACCTGGACTGAAAAACGCACCTGCGCCCACATTCACACACACACACACACACACACACACACACACACTTGTTCTGTTATCCTTGTGGGGACTCTCATAGGCATAATGTTGTTCTGCTGTACAGACCGTATTTTCTATCGTCCTACACCAACCCTACACCTAAACCTACCCCTTACAGGAAAATTTTCTGCATTTTTATTCATTTTCATTCATTTGATTTATAAGCTTGTTTACCTGTGGGGATCTCAATTTAGGTCCCCACCGTGACACAAGTCCCCATGAGGCTGTGTGTATTCAGGTCTAAGTCCCCACCAGGATAGAAAAAACAAGTACACACACACACACACACACACACACACACACACACGTCTGGTTTGCTATCCTTGTGGGGACTCTCCATAGGCGTAATGGTTTTTATGCTGTACAGACCGTATTTTCTATTGCCCTACACCAACCCTACACCTAAACTTAGCCCTCACAGGAAACTTACTGCATTTTTAGATTTTCAAAAAACTTCATTCTCTGTGATTTATAAGCTTGTTTACCCGTGGGGACCTCAATTTAGGTCCTCACCGAGACACGAGTCCCCATGAGTCTGTGTGTATTCAGGTTTAAGTCCCCACCGGGATATAAAAACAGGTACACACACACACACACACACACACACACACAAAAGTTACTTGAAATAGCATAAACGTTAACTGAAAAAAAAAGACTAAAACATTAACAAATGAAAGTAAATGGCAAATATACAATCACAATTAGGGATGCACCGAATCCAGGATTCGGATTTGGATTCGGCCAAATCTTAAACAGTGGATTCGGTATTCGGCCGAACCCCAAAAATCTGGATTCGGTGCATCCCTAATCACAATATTAATAAAATATAATTAATATAAAATCTAATTAGATTATCAAAATCTAAAAATCATAAAAATCTTAAAATCTAATCAATTATTACAATCTAATATAAATCTAAATATTAATAAAATAAAATTATCATAAAATAACACTGTTATGTACTGTATAAGTAGTTTGTTTATTATTATTTATTTATTTATTTATTTTTGACAGCCTTGCGGTTGAAAAACCAACTACCTAATTAAAATCTTAGTTTGCAATTCAAAACCATGATCCTAAAATGCAATTTTATGCTGTGAAATTGTAGTTTATGCTAAGACATCAAATATGCCAAGGCATCATCTTCCACCTATGTTTCCCTGTATTACATTGCAGTTATTTCAGGCTTTAGGACATATTGTGAAATTGATATTAGAAATGAATAGGAAAGGAGATGAGGAGTGACTGCCATGATTATATACTTAAGAGGCATTAAATCAGTATTTTAAGCAAATCTCACTGTATTGTTGTGATGCCACCAAGTGGCTGAAATATATACTGGAAGATCCTCTCGAACATTTAAACAATTCTCCTGAGAAATGACTCATTGTATTGCCTGAGCAGATAATATATCAGATAGTATTATCTACTTTTTCAGTGACAATAATACAGTCCCATATAGTAGGCATAACAGCATACGTCTGAGAGCGTGCTGTACAGTACACACAGAAGGACAGCAGATGGCCATGAGAGCAGTGGTCTCGGGCCTGACGGGTGACTGATTGGTGCCGGTGTGTGAGCATTTGGTTTCACACTGATTTACACATGGACTAACACCACCCTACTCAATCCCCTCCTGCACCGATCCTTCACTTCCCTGCCATCCACTGACTTGTCTGATCCTCCCTTCTGGAAGAGTGTCATCACAGAATATCTACACCAAAGAACAGTCTGTTTACAATGATCAAGATACTTAAAAAAGACAGTATTTATGAAAATAATGCACTTTAAAAGAATATACTTAAGTGTGAACTGAATGTAATGTTTTGGACACTTAATTGCATGCTAATAGCATTTCCATGAAAATTTATTATATTTTCAAGGTATATTAAATGCAATTACTGAACTTTAGAGTTTTTTTTTTTTTTTTTTTTTTTACTTAAGTAGGACTTAAGTACATAAGATCTTTATATCTAATTTAATAATTACTTCTATTGTTTTTTTTTTTTTAATATGGCTAAAGTGTATGATAAACTAAAACAAGCATTAATGTCATGAAACTATTTAAAAATATTTGTAATGACACATCTGTTGCAATTTAGTACATTTAAAATATATTAACTTTAAATGTAATATCAAACAACACTAATAAAGTACTTTACATGTGCTTTGGTATGTTAATCAACACATCAAATTAAGTGTACTTCTTTAAAGCATGACAAAAAAAAATACTAAAACAATGATTTAAAATGTACTTTAATGTAAAACTTTTAATTTTACATTGTTACAAAGTGCACTTTACAAAGTGTACTTGTGTGTTAAGAAACAGTCACGAAATTGTCTTTAAGTACTCTTAAGTGGTCTTTTATTTCATTAGTATTAAATGCAAAACAGTTTTTTTTTTAATACTTGTAAGATTTAAAGTGCAAAACATTTAATTGCACTTCTTTTCACAAGTGTTATCATGTTCTCTTCACTGCTCACTGGTGGTTCTTTATGTGACTTGTTACTTCAGTCTGCTGCAATCACAGTCTTGTGTTTGCTCTGTTTGGGATCCTGTCAGAAGTGTCATCTGTGCTCTCATGTCATCTGATATCATGCCTGTGTCGTTCGGTGGCACACTGCCGTCACTCACTGTCACTCCAGCAGAGACGAGGTGACTTGGGTGAAAGAAGCCATTTGCATCCGACCGCGAAAACTATCTATTTTTAACTGCAAGTCAGGCAGGGCACAGAATTACTCTAGAACAACAACATGCGACTCAGATTCAGATTAAAAGTCTTTAAAAAAATAAATAAATAAAAAAGGATTTCACTGCTTCCTAAAACCTCTTGACCAGTTAAAGACAAAATCTCTTAAAGGGACAGGTCACCTAAAATGCCAATTCAGTCACTATTCATTTCAGCTTTAATTATCATATGTAACATCTGTAAAATGAGTGTAATTTAAGTTATTAACTGATTATTTATTTATTTATTTTTTTTTCTTGTAGTGAGCTATTAGCCATTGAGAATCATTGAGTTAAAGTGGATTGGTTTGATTTGTGAATGAGTCATTCAGACTGAAACTGAATAACCTGCTTCACTGAATAAATCTGACTAAAAAGACATAATGCGTTCACTAATCAGATGTCACAATTTCTTTCATTAACTCTCATTAATGTGCAAATGAGAGCTTGGGAAAATTAATATTTCAACTAGCAAAAGTTGCATTCTGTTCATTTCAGAAGGCTACTTTTATGGTGCTTTTATGGGGTTTTTTGTGTCTGTTTTGTTTAGTTTGCATGGGGAAAAAAATTCAACCAATGCAACTTAGAAAAATCATATAAACTATTATAAATTTTGTTAATATTTTGAATTATTTAAAAAAATAAATTAGATTAATTTTAGCTAATGTTTTAGTATTTTTGGTCAGTTTATTTGTTTTTTAAAGTGTCTTATTTATTTATTTATTTTTTTGAAGAGTTTTAATTAATTTAGTTTTAGTTATTTTAGTACTTCAACTAAACAAAAATGAGAAATATTGCCTTTGGAACTAGCTGCCATAAAAGTAATGAAAATATATATTTTTTATGGTTTTAGTTAAAAATAATACCCCAGCTCTGCTCTAACATACATAAAACATATCAAATATAATCTTTACAAGGTAGCCACACACCATGGCTTGAAGCGGATATATAGGAAGTGCATTAATTGCAATTGCAATAAATATTAATGATAAATCAGCGGAAATGCCACACTATTGGCTCTGGCAGGCTGATTCATTTAGCTTGGGAATGCTGCCATCATTACATTCATTTGAATAATGCCCTGACACCGCAACCGTCCAATTAGCTTCATTTACACTCCACAGATAAATCAAAGTATTAATGCCTAATGTTAGCACAAGCAGCCACACTTTTAAAACTGAATGATGAATAAGATTACTGGTGATGTCATTGGATTTATAATGTCTGGTGTACACAACATTAAACTTTATTTTAATAATAATAATAATAATAATAATAAAAATATTTTCTTTGTAAAATCTATCTAGGGAGTGATCGATCCCTTTTGAAGTCAATTTGTCATCTATAATAAAGGACAAGTATCATATTTATATCAAGCCTATAGTAGATCTTTCTTAAATAGTCACGAAGAGGCCAAGCTCAATATAGAAACCTGCAAGTCCACTCATAAGACGACACAATAAACAATCACCCACTCATATGCATGTGTAGGTTAATAATAGAGGTGATGAGAAACAGACCATATGCTCTGCAGAATCTGAAATAACAACTTACAGGACAATGTTTGTGCAAGTCAAGCATGCTTCAAGCTCAAAGCAATGACAGACCGTGAGTTAACAGACTGATCTAACAATTAAAAACAGGGCAGAAACAAACTGAATCACACAGCCAAAGTGATACTCTGTCCACGCACAGGTTAGAAATGAGCCCAGACTGTAATGGCAGTCAATGCTGAAGGTAAGCCAGTAAACCAGACTGTAGTCTGAGCAGACTTTCACAATGACAGCAAACCAGCTGCCTTGTAGACTGGCAGGATTTTGCTGAACATATACTTACAACAGTTTTTTTTTTTTTTGTCAACAGACTTTTAAAGGGATTATTGGATGCCCATTTTCCACAAGTTGATATGATTCTTTAGGGTCTTAATGAACAGTCTGTAACATAGTTTGGTTAAAATTTCTCAATGGTAGTGTAAAACAACACCCTTTTTACCCTGTCAAAAACAGCTCTGTTTACAGCAAGCCGTTTTGTTTCATGTTGCTTTAAATGGAAATGAGCTCTGCTTGCCCCGCCCCTCTCTTCTGAGCCACTCTCTGAGAGGCGGTAAACTTTAGCCGCATTCATCATGAAACTTGCTAACTAGCACATTATTAGGAAAGGCGATTTGCAAAGATTAATTAAAAAAACCTTATACTCACTTCTTCTGGAGGTGAAGCTAGATCACGAATGATTCGTGCGAAGATAGACGCATTTAGGTAGATTGAGTACGTGAAGAGAATGCGTCCCCAAACAAACGTAATCCACTGCATCTTCAGCAGCTCAGATGTCTGGAGTAAATGACGACTGTTATGTTCATTATTACATCCAACAACAAAACACCTCAATTGCTTAGAAGACATTCTTATCTACATCTGCTCCAGCGAGGAAACAATGGCGGACTGATGACAGCTCACTGAGGGCGGGTCTAAAGTAAAACGCTCGTGTCAATCAACAATCGTGGGAGGGGCCTGGGTGTGATGTCACACAGACAGGCATCTGAGATTGGCTTGATTTGAGAAAGGGGAAAAAAATTAACAAGATTTAAAAAAAAAAAAACCACTTGGTGGATTTTTATCATTATAGGGTGGTTGTGTACACACTCTGCCAACACACATTTCAGTTTAAACAATTTGTAATAGTGCATGTCACATCCAATGATCCCTTTAAAGGCTAAATGTGATATTTTGCTTTGTTACATAATATTTCAACATACATATTGTCAGTGAAATTAAATACTACTTCTCAGTTTTTTTGTGTCTTTCTTACAACTGGTAATATTATTTACTAATCAGTGAACTGGTAACAATACTTTATCGGTTCAATTTGTCTAAAAAAAATCTTGCATTATTCATGAGTAAAATTATGCATAATTTATCTAAAACACTTGACAATTCACTAAACTAACCTTTCCCCATCTTACCTTTGTTAAAAATTGTGCAGTGAAGTTAAAAGTTTTTTTAAAGGTTTTTTAAACACACACACACACACACACACACACACACACAAACTGTACTTGCAAATAATAGGTTATTAATGAAATAAAAGGTCACTTATGTCTACGCTTTTAAAAAATTCACTTGTAATGTAATATTTTTTATTTAATATATATATATATATATATATATATACACACACACACACACACACATTATAAATCATTAGGTTTTAATAATCTTTGATCATGCTTAAAGAAGTACACCAATTTAATGTGTTGACTAACATCCTAAAGCACATGTAAAGTACTTGATTACAATTTTTACTGTATTTTGATTTAAAGTTAATAAATTAAATGTACTAAATTGCAACATCATTATAAATGTGTAATAACAAATATATTTAAACACATGACATACAAGTTAGAATGGCATAGAAATGACATTAAAGTATATTTAAGTTTATCATAAATGTTTGTCAGTACATTCAGCAGTACTTTAACCATATTTCAAAGACAATAGAAGTAATTATGAAACAACATATAAAGATGTACTTAGTGGGCCAAAAAGCACTGTCAAGTTCAGCTAATTGCATTTAATATAAATATTAACTACAAAACTTTTATTTATTTGAAATTAACATGACATTAACATTCAGTTCACACTTGAGATAATCTTTTAAAGTATACAGGTACATCTCAATAAATTAGAATGTCGTGGAAAAGTTCATTTATTTCAGTAATTCAACTCAAATTGTGAAACTCGTGTATTAAATAAATTCAATGCACACAGACTGAAGTAGTTTAAGTCTTTGGTTCTTTTAATTGTGATGACTTAGGCTCACATTTAACAAAAAACCACCAATTCACTATCTCAACAAATTAGAATACTTCATAAGACCAATAAAAAAACATTTTCAGTGAATTGTTGGCCTTCTGGAAAGTATGTTCATTTACTGTATATGTACTCAATACTTGGTAGGGGCTCCTTTTGCTTTAA
>JAFVLL020042830.1:0-36487 GCA_021397915.2 Tor tambroides
GGCTTCATAAACAACTGAGTGCACTGCATCACCATGCCTTTGTTCTTGTGATCTCGAGCGTGTGCCAGGAGAGCACATTTGTTAAAAAACACCAATGTTTTGGAGCAGTGTGTGCACGCGACTTCAATATGCACACTTCTACGACTGTAATGGTAAGCAAGACTCTTTTCCAGCCCGAACGAGTCACCGCATTCTAGGCAGCAATAGCCTTGCGGTGGGAGCTTGATATTGGTGCCTGGTGGTGGACTCAGGTTGGGAACATATGTTGGCACTGGGTTTGAGTAATTCAACAGTCTGTTTAAGGTTCCAGCTGCAGTGTTTGGAACAACAGCTCGTGTGTTTGGAGAGACTTTTTTAACTTGATGCACCAATGGTACAGAACTGCACACCATTGACGATGATAACTGAGATGGCTCCTGTCTATTAGTGGAAGACCTTGCTGTAACCGAGGCAGCTACGCTATGTGGGACTAGATTTAAGTTCGCTAAGTGTAATGCCTTCGGAAGGTAGTTTGTATTAGCAAAAGAACCAATCTGAGCAGAAGCAGCCTTCTTTTGCCTGCTACCACCATGCGTTGTCTTTAGAGCATGACCATTATTTTGAGTTTGAGGTTTCTTTGAGGTCCTCACTGATTTTGTACTGGATTTGCTCCCCAGTAATGGTGTCTTTGAGGCTTCCTGCTTTCCATCTTCAAAAATGACTTCTGAAATCGTATCATTTGAACGATACACAGGCAATGTTTTCGAGAAGGCATCTTCAACTGAGGACTGAGATGGCGATGACCCAAACGGTGATGTAAGATCTTCTGTTTCAGAGTCTGGCAATATGCTCGTGACGGTGCGTTTGATTTCTCCAGATGAGGTTTTGATTGTCTTTATTCTGACTCGTGGGATGGCTGGAGGCGAGCCAGTAGCGACAGCTGGAGAGGTTTTACCACTGCTGTCACTGCATATACTCATTGGGCTGTCAGGCTGTTTCGCGAAATGTTTCGCCACCTCCAGAGGACTTCTTGGGCTCCTTGGTGATATTGGTATTTTTGGACTCATTTTCATAGTCTCTTTTGGGGTAACTGGAAAGTCCTTTGAATTAGTTTGCCCACCTGGATCCTTTTTAGCATTCAGGGCTGCTAACGCATCAAGGCAAGAAGACAATCTGGAGCTGTGAGCTTTGACACATGGATGGGAAGAAGAAATGTTCGTCTCAGGAGTTGGATACGCATTTGTTCCACAGTCTTGGATGCTGTCACTCTTAGTCTCAGAAATCTGTTCAACCGTATCATCTTTGAAAGATGAGGCATCACACCCAAGATCATCCAAACCTTTTGAACCAGGATGATTTTCATTGCACGTCAAGCTGGATGCGTCTGGTTTTCCATGATTGTCTAAAACAGGAAGAGGCGAAGATGTAAAGAGTGAATCAGATGGGAAGTACGAGGTCTCTGAAGATTTTGGACGGTCATCGATTCCATTGCTATGAATGTCTTCAGATTCTGGGCTGGAAATAGGGCTAATCTGAGGCATAGACGCTGATAGAGAGGGAACCTTTTCATTCTTGTAGAGGACAGGAATCTTTTCCATGGAACGTCTTGAGCAGTCTCCGTTGACAGAAGAGCTATCCAGCTTTGGACAGCTGGAGGGATGTGTCTCCACTGAGCCTGCAGAGCTTTTGAACCCATTTTGTAAAAGGTGCCCCAAATGAGAGCTTTCCTTCTCCACAAGATTTTCATAGGAGTTCTGACGGCTTGTGTTCTTTACTATAACACTGACAGCAGGGGTATCGGTTGTAGGCACTGGGTGAGGGATCAAAACCGTGGCATCCATACACATCTCTGCGTGTTTAAGGTGTCCCTCTCCCTCATCTTGATTCCCATGAATGGCCTCTTTGGCATCCAGACTGGTCGCATCAGGGATGTCAAAGGCAGCCAAGAGATCATCAAAATCTGGGGTCTTCATATCACCCATGATTGGAGGCTTTCAAAACCTGAAGCAATAATATGTGGAGAGAAATAAATCAAAATATATGCAGGCCACATATATGTAAAAATAATAATACCAGAATTAGCAGGCATAAAACCACATCACAGCTTAAGTTTTAAGTTAACACTGTGGATCAATGTATATATATAGAGAGAGAGAGAGAAAGAGAAAGAGAGAGAGAGAGATTTAATTGTAATTACCATTTGATTCCTGGTTAATTCATCTCAGCAGTTTTTGGTATCCATTAGTTTTTCTGCTGTACTCCTTCATCTGCATTGCACTGACATTTCCAGGAACTTCCATAGTACTGGTCCAGCTAGCTCAAAGACTTGTTTATGGAAACTCTGATTCCATTCTAAGCATTTTAACATTACAATACTGTATATGACAACTACACTTCTATTTGTTTTTCAGCAAGTCAAATTTACCTTAGTATATAGCCTGTCACCCTCGCCTAAATTAGTTTAACATGAAAATTGTCGGAGAAATTGTTTTAGACCGGTAGAACACCTTTTTATAGGTGTTCCGTAAATAAAAAATAACATTTGTCAAAAGTTGTGAGCTTTTTCGAACGAGGATGTTAAAGAGCTAGCGTTAGCTTATATGCTAACTGAGAAAACAAACCTTCGTCAAGCTAACAAACCCCTTTAAAAACATTGCTCACGGTCAAATTAGTACTACTTCACCCCGTTACACATGACCTGTCATTTATATATGTTTTATAATGTTAATACAGATCAGAGAGTATTTATGAAGAAAGTAAAGCGGTTCGTACTGACAGAAGCTTTAGCTGTGAAGTCGGGTGAGCGCTTCTCTAGCTGCTTGCATCCCAGCTCTGTAAATAACGCAAACCCGCGGTAATAATAGAACTGTCTGCGAGTATACAGCCAAACACGGTTTTAAAGCAACCTTCCAAAAGCCATGCAAATGGATGAGCAAGTCAGCGTAAGGTATGTTTGATTTGTGAGGTTTATAAAAGTGAGTTGTTTACAGTTGCCCGCTGTCTGCTAGCTAACAGCTCTCTCCCCTTCCTGTGTGCGCGAGGACCCCGCTCAACGCCACACACTGGCCGTGGCTCAAATCATGAGAAGCTGCCTACATAGAAAGCATAAGACAATTTAGAAGGCACAAAAGCGCCTACGACGCGAAAAAATGCTGTATAGGCTGAACCACAGACAAATAGCGATGTCTCTTCAAACAACAATAAAAGAGCAACTATATAGGCTATGTGTTCATAAGGGCGTTTGTTGATATGGATGGGACAAATTATATCCTGGAAAAAGTAGTACGACTGATAGTGTTTTTTTTTCTTTGTACATTACAAAGTAATTTGTCACGGCCATCGTCTTTTTTTAGCTATTAGGCTCTGCAAAAAAAAAAAAAAAGTAACCTAAATAAGACCATTTTTCACAATTTATAATTTTTGACAATTTTTGACTGGTGGTCTTATTTCAGATTAGCTATAGGATTAGATAGAAGGTTAAACTATGGTATAGACTTTGACAGGGTGGAAACACATTCTATCCACTGAAAACATATCTTTTTGACTTTTTGACATATCTTTGGACTGGGGTAATATGGAAGCATATGTAGCTAAATTCAACTTGAAATGTAATATGCAAAATGGCAATGTATTTCTGTATTTAAATTTACATTTTCCCATTCCATATGTGCAACATTTAGTACAAAATGAAAATGAAAATTCAATTATATCATTTAAATTTGCCATTTTCTACACTAGTTTTAATACCCAAATTAAAAACATTTTTAAAGATTTATAAGTTGCAAAATTAAAATGAAAATGTATTACCCAAATTGATTAGATATGTTTAACATGTCCAAGCAAAAACTGTAGCAAAATTATCATTTAAATGCTGTTTTTCCTAAATACATTTAGACTTGGGGCCTGCATTTTCATCACCGCAGGATAATTGTAGCAAAATGCAATGAGAATTTCAGAATGCATTCTGAGCCAAAGGTGCAGCAAAATGGTAGCAAAACAGTGATTTAAATGTCACCTTGTCAACATTGTCACCTTTTTCACCCCTGATGAGTTTGCACCCCTGATATTCATTGCGGGGTATTTAATGAAAATGCAATTGAAACGTCATATATGTAAGTGTCAATGCATTTAAGAAAAAATGAAAGACGTTTAATCACCGTTTTGCTACCCTTTTGCTGCACCTTTGGCTTAGAATGCATTTTGCTTTAAAAAAAAAAGCTTTAAAAAAGTCTAAATGCATTTAGGAAAAACAGAAATTTAATTTAATTTAATTTAATTTAAATACAGAAATACATTGCCATTTTACATATTGCATTGCCATTTTGCATGTTACATTTCAAATTGAATTTAGCTACACATATGCTTCCATAGGGTTAACTTGCGCTGATAACACATATTTATTATGTAATCACTGAAATGATCAAAAACACTCATTCCTTTGAGAATAAGTAATATTGAGCTTGAACTAACAGTCAAATTCTGTAATGAATTGATTTCAGAAATAGTTTCAAGTTATCATATCAATGTCCAGTTGGACTCTTGTAGTTCATCAAATTCTTCTGTGATTCTTCATGACAGTTCCACTATTAAATATGTAGTAGTCTCCACAAAAATGTAGATAAACTCCTAACACTGACCTTACCTTTTCAAATACTGTTTATTTTAAAACATTTTCATAAAACATTTACTGATTAAATAGGCCTACTTACTGTGCAAATACATGTAGAGAGAGAGAGAGAGAGAGAGAGAGAGAGAGAGAACTATGAATTCCCTTGCCTTTGAGACAGTAGAAACAGAGGTCAAAATAATAATAAATTATCAAGATTTTCATATTATAACTATATACAAAGATAAAATACATTTTAAAGTTTCTAAAAGGGTTTTTTTCTAAAAGTTTTTTTCATTCATCATTTTAATAATCTGAAGAATCTTTTGTACACTGGAAAGTTCATTGAAGCATATATGCCAATAAGAACCTACTTTGACGAGATATGCCCGGGAATGATGATGCACAAAGTTAAATCACAGTACATTCAGTTTGTGAAGTGGACACATAAAATGTGCAGGAAAGGCTTGGTTGATATTAGTGAATCATGACTGCTTGTTCTAACAAAGCACATGTCTTAATGAATATATGTTAATATGTTTTGTACACACTAGACCTTCAATAAAATGCAGTGATGCACACTGCGGTCTATTAAGCTGCGAGTCTGCGTCATCTTGTGTTAACTAAAAGGCATTAGGCACCATTTAATTTTATGAGTTTCCATGAAAACAGTCATAGATTCCACATATTGTCTGATGGTTGCATTTAATTGATTAATTATGTAAAGCAGTGTATGACGTCAGGCATAACATACCATCAAAAAACTTCAGTTTAGGGTCAGACAGGCTCTACATTTTGCATGAATTTGAAGATGAAATCAAATCAATTTTATCTAAAGCTAGATATTGTGCATTATTATATAGTACAAAGACAACCTTACAGACCATAACTTACAGTCAAATCATGCATTTGAGTAAATGTAGCCTACTAGTAAGTTATGAAAAAAAATGTTAATATAGGATTAATAGATTAAGTGGAGATTAATAATTCTCCACATAATAGGAGTAGCATATGCTCAGATTGCTGCAATTGTGTTTTATTAGTGATGTGTTCTGAATTCTGGCATAAAACTCTACAATGTGCAACAGTGACATCAAGCGACCTAATTGTGTACGGGTAGTTTTCATACGCTTAATCTGCGATGTCTAATTTTGTTTTAAATGATGTATTTTATGTTAGATTATATATTTAACTCTGCTGTTCTGTGAAAATTCTTTAAAAGGACAGGCCTATATTGTGTTTTTGCATTGGCTATCAGGGTTTTATTGGTCATCAGGCTCAATTTGGGCTGGTTTGATTGGTCATTGAGCTCTCAGTGTCTTATGGATAGTATGAATGATAATACTGGCCCCTCCTCTCAGGCACCTGTTCACCGTGTGACTCTGGGACGACCATAGAATTGCAGGCCCTTCGTCACATTACAAATTTTATTCCTGATAGTTTGTTTTCTTCTACACTTTGTATCTTGTTGCCTCTAGAAATAAGGAGGAGCTTCATTGCAAAAAAAAAAAAAAAAAGATGCTGTTTCATGACTATTCAGAATAGTCATCCCTGACTAGCAATCTGCTAGCAATGTGCAAGTGTCCTAAATTAAAAACACATTAGTATGTAGTTAATTAACGATAAGATTTCCAAGTGGGCAGAGTATATATATCCCAGCTCAAGGTTCAAGACCCAGCAGTTGTCACAGAGAACGCAGAATGAGTAAGCCATTTATTTACCTCTCCATTCTTTAGAGATTTATTCAAACTGCTATTTGAACAGGTGGTTTTTGTCATGGTTCAAATAAAGGAGGTGTTGGTTTCGTATTTGTGGGTAGTAGTTAATAATTGTTTGGATGAAATATGGAAACGGATGTGTTTTGAAACTTGCGGCTCCTAAGGAATTGTTGGATCAAGGTTCATTCAGTTTTCTAAAAACTTTCTTTACAGCAGACAAAGAAGATTTACAGTTGAAAACCGTCTCGTATGGGAATGAACAAGGTGTGGACAATCCAGCATTTGTGAAGGTAGGCTTGAGGAAGTGCTCTAAAAAGTGTTAATTTTTTATGTTAATATATATTTTTTTCTGTTCTTAGGAGGATAAATTAACAGATGACTTGAGTGACAGTGACAAAAAGGAGTCAGAGAAGGAGTCAAAATCAAGTCTAAGGTGTGGTTGTAAATCTAATCTGTGAATACAACGTCATTCAGATTTCACTGTCACATTATTTGGAAATGACATTTCTTTGAAATGACAAAATGTCATCCTAATTAAGAAATATAGACAAAAATGTAAATGCTTGCATCTGTTAATCCTGATTCTGTCAGTCATGCTGTAGGACTTCACATGTGTAAGATCTTTATTCATTGTTCACCACAGCAAAGCATGCCTATGGCCACAGAGATCTTCTGCAAGACTCACTCCATAAAATAATCAAATACATTGCTTTGGGAATCCTTGCTTCAGGTAACATATACTGTATTCATCTTCCCAGTTTTATATCTAGAAATGTTTTTAATCAAACATAGTGATACATTATTTATTAGTGATAGTCACTTCTCAAGTTTTTATTTTTTAAATTGTAGGCTATTTGGCATATTTCATTGCTGCATGTTATTTGAACTTCCAGAGGGCAATTGCTTTGGTTGTCCTCACTTGTCTGGGGGTGTTTATCATCGTGTGTGAATTGGTGAATAAGTACAACGGTGACAGCATAAGGAGGTTCTTCAAGCCTGTGCAAAGGTGTTTCAAATCCAATATCAGATGGAGAAAATGGTGAGTTCGACACTTTAATATAGCCTACTGTTCTAAGATTTATGATCTATTTTTATTTTAAGTTTTTGCAAGACATCTCTTATGCTCACCAAGGCTGTGCTTTATATGATCAAAAATACAGGAAAAACAGAAATACTGTGAAATATCTAAAATTTCTGATTTCTGTTGTAATATATTTTAAAATGTAATTTATGTGATGGCAAAGCTGAATTTCCAGTCTTAGTGTCACATGATCCTTCAGAGCTTATTCTGATATGCTGAATTACTGCTCAAGAAAAAATTGAAATATTGTAACATTCTAAATGTCATTACTGTAATTTTTGATCAATTTAGTGCATCCTTGCTATTAAGGAATTATTTTAAAAAAAGACCTACTAACCCCAAACATTTGAATGGTAGTGTATATAATTAGTTAGTTGGAATGGTTTGGAGGTAGGGGTGGCACGGTACACAGATGTCATGGTTCGGTTCGGGGGTCACGTTTCGATAGGATTTCGGTTCGATACAGGAAAAAAACAACAAATCTACTATGCTCCGTTTCTTTTAATTTATTTTGAAGAGAGAGTAGTACAGTAGTAATAGTAAATATTATATTACATTATATATATAATCTGCAGTACATATATACATACAAGGAATAAATTCTTGAAATATATTTGATTTAGTTTACACATAAAGGGGGGGGGGGGGGCAGTGCTGCACGTAACGTAACGTAGCCTATATGCTGAGTTCAGTTCATTTTTGTGACGCGCTTAATTTGTTCACAGAAAGGAAACTCAAATGGCAGAAAGCAACATCCTATGTTTTCTTTATTTTATAAAAGCACAATGTTTTGTTTTCATTGTGAGTGTACACAAATAAAAGCAGACATTTATACAGGGATGTCTTAATAAGACAATAAGTGTTTAAAGTTGATTCTGCTGATATAAGGAAACAGTTGAAGTGATCGAGCCTGCACACACGCACGCGCACACACACACACACACACACACACACACACATCAGTTCCAGCATTGCTAAAGTTGGTACTTTATCAAAATAAAATTCAAACATCAGCTCACCCGCCTCTGTGTCACCGTTGGAACGCGACTGAAGTACAAAGCCTATAATTTACATAATAAATAATAGTTTAGCATTCAGATGTTACATTGTACTGAGCCCTTTTATACTGAGCCCTTTAAGGGACATTGCGGTGGGAAAAATTAGGAGTGAGTGGAAAAAAATTCAGGGTGGGAGGAAAAAATATTTTTCAAATGTTTTGCGTTCTCTCGCAAAACTTTTGCGTTCCCTCGCAAAACTTGCGTTCTCTCGAAAAGATATTTTTTTTAAAAGAAGTTTTGCGAGGGAACGCAAAAGTTTTGTGAGGGAACGCAAACATATTTGCGAGAGAACGCAAAAGATTTGAAAAAATATTTTTTCCTTCCACCCCGAATTTTTTTCACCCACCCCGAAATCTTTCCACCACCATGAGCTCTAAGGGGCTCCGTACTAAGGGGCTCCGTACCATAAAGTGCTCGTAGTTAAGTAAACAGTCCGAACTCAACTGGTTTTGCGAGAGAACGCAAAGTTTCTCGAGGGAACACAAAAGTTTTGCGAGAGAACGCAAATATCTTTGCGAGAGAACGCAAAACATTCGAAAAATATTTTTTCCTCCCACCCCGAATTTTTCCCACCACCATGTCCCATAAAGGGCTCGGTAATATCGCAAATATGGAAATATTATGGAATATTTGGATTTGTGCCGAATGAGAGAGGTAGGATACACGAGCACAAAGCTCCATTTCGCAAACAGTTGAGTGCGCAAGCCTTTAAAGTAGACGCATTCATAATCAGCACATGGTCACTGTCTAGGGAGCTTTGTTTTCAAGTGCGCAACTCATGGCACTCACTGTTCTTCCGCTGGCGGTTATCAAACAGCGTTTGCAACTTGCATTGCTGCCGGCGCCCCCTTCTGGATTGAGAAGGAATTGCCTGTATCCGTTGTAAGGCCTCATGCACCGAACCGAGATGCCCGTACCGTGACGGTTCGCCACCCCTATTTGGAAGTGGCTTAAGATCTTAAGACTTAAGATCTGTTCAGAAGAGAACTATTCCTTCTGGAATTTCCTATGGCATTTTAGAAGAGTTTTTGTTAGCCTGCTGCTGACAAGTTGCTACTATACATAATAGCTACAACTAGCACAACAATGTGAGCTATGTACTTAAACAGCAACTTGTTAGCCACTTATGTTTTTAAAGGTCACAAAATTAATGTTTGATGTTTCAACTGTGCGCAATTGTTTTACCATAGACTTTTTTTTCTCAAAAATTGAAATTGTTATTCTTAAAAACCCTCAGGAAATTCCTGAGTGATCCCATAGTAAATTAGTAGAAGTTGGTCCCAAGATGACTAAAAAATATTTAAATAAATAAATAAATAAATAAATAAAAAATATTATTAATATATTAAATTAATTAAAATCTAATTAATAAATTAAAATGCTAAAAGCATGTAAAATCAGGCTGTAACCTAAAAACTATAAAAATATGTACTTTTCTCTTCAGCAAATGTTTTTAATTGAAAAACAGTCCTTAAAAATTCTGAAATCAAAAAATGAATTGTGGTTAATTCATTTAATATATCAGTACACCAAGTTTCTGTTAATAAGAAAGTTTGGGGGGAAAAAGAAATAGCTTTGTCATAATTACAGCAGAAATATTTAAAATAACTTATATTAGCGAGCCTTTGAATATTAACAAGGGGCCTTCATAAAGGCTGAGAACCACTGCTCTAAATAGAATAAAATGGACAATATGTGCTTTTAATACAGGGACCATGATTATACACGTGTCATTTGTATCTCTGTATGTTGCAGGGTGTTCATAGTAATTGTGGTGGGACTTCTGGTGGCATGGCTGGATATCGACACACAAAAGCGCCCAGAGCAGCTCATCTCTTTTGGCGGTGTCTGTCTATTCATTATTGCCATATTTCTCTTCTCTGCACACAGGACCGCAGTGAGTGATAAAACACACATTCCTGCACACATGCTTTACTGAAGGTGCTTATCTCAAAATTATTTTTTTAGACTTTGGATTTCCCACTAACCTTATCAGATTGTTGAGGTTACACCTATCATTTCCCAAGAATGAGACAGATGTAGATGCTAAAGGCACATTGTTTAAATGAGTGTGGTTATTAACAAAAATGTTGTTTACATTGAATTCTGATTAGGTGAGCTGGAGGACAGTCTTCTGTGGACTCAGTTTACAGTTTGCCATTGGCCTGTTGGTCATTAGGACAGAGCCTGGTCTCATAGCATTCGAATGGCTTGGAAAGCAAGTTCAGGTATAATGCTTTATTGAATTCTAAAAATGCAAAACAGGAGCATTTTCGCAGACATTTAAACACCTCTGTATTGTGTGAACTAATGTAATGTTCATCATACTTAAAAGTTATCTCTCTAAATGAAGTTAATATGTTACAATCTGTGCTAACTTATTAAAACAAAACAATAATGATTGATTACTTAAATTACAAGAGAGAAGGAGAAAAACAATGTGATATAACCGCCATATTCTAAATCATGTCTTTCTTTTTTTTGCAGATATTTCTAGACTATACAAAAGCTGGTTCATCATTTGTGTTTGGAAACCTCATTGACAACATATTTGCTTTCCAAGTTAGTAATGACACATACTTGACATGAAATGCATGAATGGGTTTATTTTATTCCTATAGTGGTGTTCTTCAGCAGTGTAATGTCAGTGCTGTACTACCTGGGTGTGATGCAGTGGATCATCACAAAGGTAAAAGTGAAACATCCAGTCTTGTATTCATTTAACCTATGAGACTTTCAAGATATGTTTTTCATATGGATGTATTAATAATGAACTTTTTCTATGCCAAGATTTCCTGGGTAATGCAGGTAACGATGGGAACCTCCTCTACGGAGACTCTCAGTGTGGCAGGGAACATATTTGTTGGTCAGGTAATATTCTGTCAACATTAATTCTCAAATGTCTTAAAGCATTTCATGACAAATATAGATGTGCATCAGTTTCTTAAGGGAGAAGCTTCTTTAAAAAATCTTTAAAAAAAATCAATAACAATTTTGGAGCAATGTGACATTGATTGTAGCTTATTACTGTCATAATGTTGTAATGTTTTGCTTTTTCCAGACAGAGGCGCCGCTCTTGATTAGTCCTTATTTGAAGGACATGACCAAATCTGAGATTCATGCTGTCATGACTGGAGGACTTGCCACCATTGCAGGAAGTGTTATGGGTGCATTCATCTCATTTGGGGTATGACAACATGCACTTCATTTTATTATAAAATTCTTCTATGAAAAGCTGGAATGTTTAGTTCTTTAGTTCACAGTATGTTCATTTCTCTATGGGATAATAAATCTCCTCTACACAGATTGATGCCTCATCTCTGATTTCTGCATCAGTGATGGCTGCTCCATGTGCTTTAGCCATCTCCAAATGATCCTATCCTGAAACTGAAAAAAGCAAGTTCACATCTAAGAGTCAGATTAAAGTTGACGGCGGGTGGGTTCTCCTGTTAAATATGAACTTTAGGTTTCTAAATATTGTATGTCTCATGTAAATTTTTTTCTTTTTGTGTTCAGTGGTGAACAGAATGTCTTGGAAGCTGTCAGCGGTGGCGCATCTGCATCAATAGGACTTGTGGCCAACATCGCTGCTAACTTAATTGCTTTCCTTGCCATTTTGGGCTTTATAAATGCTACTTTGAGATGGTTGGGAGGCATGGTGGGATACCCAGATGTCACTTTTGAGGTGTGTATTACCCAATCCTGAGTGGCTTTTTTGATGTTTAAGATGATTTTATATATATATATATATATGTAAATATATACGCGTGTGTGTGTATTAGAGTTCAAAAATGTTTGGGGTCAGTAAGACTTTTTATTGTTTTTGTCTCTTGTGCTTACTAGGGCTGCATTTAGTTGGTCAACAATACAGTAATTTTCTGAAATATTATTACAATTTAAAATAACTTTTCTATTTGAATATATTTCAAAAGTAATTTATTCATGTGATGGCAAAACTGAATTTTCAGCAGCCATTACTTTACATTAGTCTTCACAAATAATTTCTATTTTTGTGGAATCCGTAATACATATATGTTACATCAAAAGGAAAGAGTCATAATCATCATCCTTCATATTTTTATATTCAAAAGTGTTTTAAAAGAGTTGTTACCTTCAACTCCTCAGTTGATCTGCTCCTACGTGTTTATGCCAGTGACCTTCATGATGGGAATTCCATACGAGGGGTCTTTTACAGTGGCTGAACTTATTGGCACTAAACTCTTCCTCAATGAGTTTATAGCCTATGAGAAGCTGCCAGTGCTCAAAAACAACAGACTTAATGTAATTTTAGAAGATGGTGTAGAAAAAAAATGGATCTCAGTAAGTATTTATGTAATGTCTCATCAAATTATGTATAAATACACAGCTAATAAACAGTCAAATGCATAATCTGAAAAGTATGTTGTCCAAACCACTTTCAGGTTCGATCAGAAATCATCTGCACCTATGCACTGTGTGGCTTTGCTAATTTCAGCTCTCTTGGTATTGTGATTAGAGGCCTGTGTGAGTATCTATTTAAAGCACTTGACTGAAGTGTGCTTAAATGATTTTAGTGCTAATAATGTGCCTTATGACTTCTTATCACCATTGTTCAGTATATAACATATCATTTACTGATTTGTTTTTTTATTATTATTATTCCATAGCCTCTATTTGTCCACCAAAGAAGAGTGTCATATCTAGTTTAGTGCTCAGAGCCTTGTTCACAGGCACATGTGTTTCTCTGATCAATGCCTGTGTTGCTGGTAAGCAATCTTTAATTATTAAAAACTTTAGTCAAACACACCAAACCAACATCACAGCTTTATGACCACACACAATTAGGTTAATTTAGCAGACATTTTTAATCAAAGCAGCTTGCATTACACATTAGATGCACAGTCTCTATGAAGCCTTGCTCAAAAACACAACAGTTATGGGTTATGAATTGCTCCTTGCTGGGTTCAAACCTGAAACCTTTAGCCTGATATCAATAACCAGCACAGATTAACTGCCACAGCGCGCCCCCCCCCGGTGGTTTTGATTAAGTACAATCTGATATTGAGTAAAGTTTAGCATTGTTCTGCCTGTAGGTATACTTTTTGTCCCTCCGTTAGACTGTGTGGATCTGTTTAAAAGTGCAGACTTCAGTACCACTATACCCAACATGGAAACTTGCTGTTTTGATCTTTTCAAAAGGTAAGGAAAGAGAAAATTGTTGCATTGTAGTGATCTGAAAGCACTCTAGACTGAAATGTTTAAAGGAATAGTTTACCCAAAAATGAAAATTTGCTGAGAATTTACTCATCCATAGGCCATCCAAGATGTAGATGAATTTGTTTCTTCACCAGATTTGTGACCCTGGACCACAAAACCAGTCATAAGTGTCAGTTTTTCAAAATTTTTCAAGCTGAATAAATAAGCTTTCCATTGATGTATGGTTTGTTAGGATAGGACAATATTTGGCCGAGATACAACTATTTGAAAATCTGGAATCTGAGGGTGCAAAAAAATCAAAATACTGAGAAAATTGCCTTTAAAGTTGTCCAAATTAAGTTCTTAGCAATGCATATTACTAATCAAAAATTATGTTTTGATATATTTACAGTAGGAAATTTACAAAAAATCTTCATGGAACATGATCTTTACTTAATATACTAATGATTTTTGACATAAAAGAAAAATCAATAATTTTGACCATACAATGTATTTTTGGCTATTGCTACAAATATACCCCAGCGACTTTTTTGTGGTCCAGGGTCACATTTGGAGAAATTTTAGCATTATATATCACTTGCTCTTCAGTGGATCCTTTGCAGTGAATGGGTGCCATCAGACTGAGAGTCCAAACAGCTGATAAAAACATCAGAATAATCCACAAGTAAAGTGAAAATCTGTGTTAAACAAATCACATCAAGGCATTTTAACTATAAAATGTTGCTTCAGACTAAAATATGAGTCTTCTATCATAATATTGCTTTCTTCAGAGAAAAAGTTGTATTGTTTTATTCAGGAGAGAAATATGCACAGATCAAGCACTGTTTACAAGCAAAAACAGTTCTAAACAAATATGTTGTTGGATTTTGGATTAACGTTATTGTAATGTTTTGATGAGCTGCATGTACTCTCGTTCTGACGGCACACATTCACTGCAGAGGATCCATTGGCCTAAGGATGAGTGAATTTTCAGCAAATTTCCAGTTTTGGGGTAACAGTTTCTTTAATCTGGGAAATATTTACTCAGACTGTATCATGTAAATGTTTGTTTGTTTGTTTGTTTGCAGCACTATCAGCAATGGAACAATTTCTTTCGAGGGGTCCTGGAGTGGAGTGAAAAATGCAACAATTTATTTTGCAAACTGTTGTAGTCTCTATCAGGAACCTGTTTGCCTGCAGTTTGGCCAATAGGTAACAATACAACAATGCAGAAAACACCTCTGAACTAAATATAATGACATTATTTATTAAATTCACATTTTAAAATGTATGTTAATGTATGTGCAGAGTATGTTTGATTTCATTTGGTCATTAGCTATTCATAAATAATTTCTTTATAGCTGTAACCCAATGTGTTAGCACAATGCATGTGCAAGTATTTTTATGTTCTGTAAACTCTGTAAATTTAATTCAGTTTGTGTTGTTCTGTCTTATATAAATGTTAAAATCATTTTTGGAATTTTTATCCAGTGATGTGACTGATATCAAGACATTGTGTTTTACTCTGACAGTTATGCTGGAATTGCTGTGAAAGTATTGCATTACAGGAGTAAAGCATAACCAATAAGGGCCAAAGGGCTCTTTGGTGAGGCAAGCAGGTTTTAAGATATGAAACACTGGACTCTGCCTTTGGATCGTAAAATGAGTCAAAGAAGTTTCAGCTACTATTTACACACGGGGCAGCCGTGGCCTAATGGATAGAGAGTCGGACTTGTAACCCAAAGGTTGTGGGTTCAAGGCTCGGGTCCGGCAGGGATTGTAGGTGGGGGGAGTGAATAACCAGCACTCTCTCCACCCTCAATACCACGACTGAGGTGAGACCCTTGAGCAAGGCACCAAACCCCCAGCATTGGCTGCCCACTGCTCCGGGTGTATGTTCACTACTGTGTGCATGTACTTGGATGGGTTAAATGCAGAGAACAAATTCCAAGTATGGGTCACGATACTTGGCCACACACCACTCCCCCTTTCCCATTTATTAAAAAAACAAACAAATAATATAACGCAACAAAAACACCTAAAATGCTCATCCCTACAAGCATACTGTATACTGCTAATCTTCTCTCTCTAATAAACTACAATCCATATAGTTTTTATAATATAAACCCTGACCACTATCTGTGGTAACCTTTCATTTACATCTAAACAAGTAGTTCATGGATATTTTATGAGTTCGTTTTTGCAGTTAGCATGAGCCATTTCTGCTAAATCTTGTTACTAAATCTTGTGAATAGGGTAAAGGTTTAGATAGCTGGAACATACATTTCAAAATATCAAAACCTGTAAACACTGAGCATTCAAAGGTTTGGGGTAAGTGAAATTTTTAAATGTTTTTGAAAGCAGTCTCTTATGCTCAGGATTTATGTAATCAAAAATACAGTAAAAACAGTAATATTGTGAAAAAAATTGTTTTCTATTTTAAAATGTACTCCTATGATGGCAAAGCTGAATTTTCATTTCGTGATGCTTAATATTTTTCTGTAAACTGTGACAGTTTTTATCACTATTCTTTGATAAATAGAAAGTTCAAAAGAACAGCATTTATCTTTTGTAACATTATAAATAAAACAATTAATAACTGACCCCAAAGTTTTGAACATTAGCATATAAAACAATATATATACAGTAGCCAACATTTGAAGTGGATCAAAACATTTCATCAAAGTTGTCCTAAAACCAAAACAATACCTGTTCTTGTCTTAGGACAACTTTGATGAACTTTTTTGATCCACTTCAAATGTTGACTATTTTATATATATATATATATATATATATATATATGGAAGGTTCCAGAGATAAATGACACATGAACAGTGTGAAAGGTCAGTAGTAAATGGCTTTACTGTGACAATAAAGCACATGATTTTCCCTCTTCTAGGAGACAAATTTAAAATAAAAACACATCTGCATTGATTATGACACTAATACTTTGCCCATATACAACCAATATCGGTGCACTGGTGCTGCAGATTAACGGCCATTTCCTTAAAAGCAGAACAATCCACTATAAAAAGCACCTCAGCAACAGCTACGAAAAAGCTGCATTTCTACACAGCTGAGACACATACATCACAGATGTTTGAGGAATCCTTGAAGAGTTCCTCTGTCACGGTTCCTCAGTCATATAAACTTGACATAGGAACATTTGAATAAATCATAACAAAGTTCCAGAGTCTATCTGAAAACATTGTTCATCCAGCTACAGGCAGTCAGGTTTTGTATTTTTCTCCAGTCTTAAAAAGGGGATATCCTCAATTCAGCTCTTAAAAATAAAGTGAAGGTTCTCTCAGGAGGTATTGATGGTGACTTATAGCTGCAAAGCAGTTCACAGTAATATTAAAAATGGCCAAGCACCTCTGGTCATTCACTTTTTCACTATCCTTGTATCTATATAGCCATTTCTTCCTTATTTGTTGCATTTTAGACACTATGTGCAATAGACAGAATCCATTTACAGGAAGCCACTTGCCTGTACAACAGTAGCTATAGATAATTATACAGGCTCCAAACTAAAGTTTGGTAAGAAAATCAAAAAAGTATGCCGTAGTTGCTTTGCATTTTGTTTCCAAGAGCTCTTTTTTCTACCTCATCTTGACAGGTTTTGGGACCTCCACAGCTTTGTGTTTGGTGGTGGAATTGTTCTCTCCAGCTTCACCTGTCTTTTTAGCCACTTTGGGGCTAGACGTGCCTTTCCTGGTGGACTGTGGACTAGTTCCTTTCTTCTGAAGCTGAGGGCTGGATGAGCCT
The DNA here is from genome assembly GCA_021397915.2 of Tor tambroides. Lineage (NCBI taxonomy): Eukaryota > Metazoa > Chordata > Actinopteri > Cypriniformes > Cyprinidae > Tor > Tor tambroides. Next base: position 17,386 of record JAFVLL020042830.1, read on the forward strand.
GTTACACCCCTCCGGGCCAGTAGAGGGCTCCTGGAGGTCTTTATTTTAGGCTGCTGTAGAGATTCCACTGGCTTTAAGGGTCTTAGTCCCAAAAGTCCACAGTAGTAATTACACTGATGTTGAGTAATGAACTGCTCGATTATCTTTGGAGATCCTTTATCTGTGAGGCCTTGATACCTGCAGCAGACATGAAAATATTAGTCTCTCCAAGACAAAAAACTGAAGAAGAAGTGGAAATATCATTATATACATTATATACCAACCCTTTAGACTTAGTAACAATTTCAATGCTTGTAATCTTTGTATCGACACCTGAAACACACAAGAGTTTATTTTATACTATTATATTTTATATATACAATTAGGAATATTTTAAAATATAGTACTTAGCAATTTACTCAAAAGTACATGTGAAGTGTTGCAGTAAGTAAATATCTCTTTACCTTCTAACCGGGTAACCAGGAGGTTTCCATTGGTCCATTGATGGATCCAGTGCTGGAAAGTGCAACACTTCTGCTCCACCTCAGAGGTGGCTCTGGTGATCAGTCTTCCTGTGCTGTCCATCAGACAGTATTTCACATACACACCATTCAGATCAGTCTCTACTGTAGCATATGGAATTGTATTGGCGGGACGATACATCAGATGAAGAGGGATGACTCTGAATTTATTTAGAGAAGACTGAAATGAGATCATTTTGACATTATCTCGTATTTATAGCCACATGCATTACACAGAAATGTCTTTCAGTCAATATTACTTCATAGACCTACTCTAAAGAGAATCCAAAGTTCTCGATCACTCTGGCCTCGGCTGCAAATATTTTGCAGTACTCTCGAACAGTGTTTTGGATTTTACAGTCCTGAGGATAAGAAAGTTAAAAAAAACAAACAAATCTTTTACTAGAAAAATACCCAAACTGAAAATTATTGTGATAAAAATGCCCGAGCTTCTCTTTTTTCATTCAATTATAGTACTAGCTCCAAAAAGACTGTAAAAAACAAGAGTATGACTTGTGCTAATGATTGAATATTTCATATCTATATATATATATATATGAAATATATATCAAATCTCATTGCTTCTTGCCATGTCATGATCAGTCATGTAATGTACAAGTTTAAAAAATACAAATATTAGATTTTATAACTTGACCACTATCATACGGACCACTTTTATGACACTTCTTATGGTCCCTTTTGGAGCATGGTAGTAAAAATACTTGCACACTTTCGCCAAAGTTTCCTTTTTATAGTTTTTGCTGTATCAATATAGATTGACCTCTTTGCATATTATGTAAATTGTGATCCACTAAGACTCTAACCTGTCTGGTGATCTCTAGATTTCTCTCGGCCAGGTTGCTCTCCTCCTTGGCCCCATATGCGATGGGATTTCTTACTTTAGTGATGCATGTGCTGCCTGACTCAAAGACAGGGTCCAAACCATAGATGACCTTTGCCCTGCAGGTCTTGTGTATGCATCCCTCTCCGATTTGAACCTCTTCCGTCATGGTGCGACCAAAGAATTTATCACCCCAGTAACCCGAGTCTGCAAGGCCTTTGGTGAACATCATTTGTGTCATCTCAATCTCTTCTCCAACTGAGAAAACAGAATTAAAGCACAGAAAATTCAATTTAGGTAAACAACAAAAATCTTGAAGTATAATTTGAGGTTTTCTGAAGTCTGACCTTCTAAATCTTCCCTTAAGAAAAATTCTGCCAGGACTGCCCAAAAAAGAAACAGAGTGAAAATGAACATAATAAATAATACATTAGCAGATTTCTGTTTATTAATGGACCAATGAGTTATAAATTACTGTCTGCGCTGAGTAAGTAATCTGTGATGTCAGTCCCATAATCATTCTTGATTGAGCAGCCATACACTCCACAGTCTCTGCTGGAAGCCTGGACTATGGCCAGGGCCACTGGACTCTCATCCCCAGCACTGAGAGAGAGAGGGGAAGAGATGTAAATTAAATGTATAAGGCACTTTACAATTATACAAAATACACTGATATCCTAAGGCACTAGAGTAAATGATAGAGTAAAAGCATAGTAAATGAACCAAGCATAAAAAGTTGAAGAAGTAATTAGTCTTATACACACATACTGTACTTTTTTTTTTTACAACCCTATTTCATGCTCTATTAATGAGAAGTGGCACAAACTTACAGCCACATGAGGGCAGTGTGTTACAAACACACGCACAGATGACGCATTTCAGGGTGTATGCGTGTGAGTACGGCGTCATTGTGCTGATACAGCACTTTGAGAAATAAATTTAGATTTTAATAACCCCTGATGGTGCAATTGAGCAGTGTTGGGTTACATACTCTGACTACAGCCTCACCACCAGTAACAGCTGTGGTGTTCATGCTCAAATACAAATAAGTTGAATGACAAGTCCACAAAGCAGTTAACAATACTGCTAATAACTTTTCAGGTTTACAGCATTAAATGCCTTTTATGGTATAATAAGCAGTCAAATATGCACACTGTCATAGCGAAATATTTGTTATATGTCAACATTTCGGGCATTTGTTCAAATATGTAGAAAAATGCCTGAAAGGTAGCTACTGTATCAATAAACTTTTCCAAGTTGGACTTTTTATGACTTTCCATATACCACATTAGCATTTTTCTATCTATAACTAATCTGTTGATTAACTCTTTTAAAAAGTAACTTTTAACCTAAATCTCACTGTCCTTTTTACCCTGTTGTTTTAGGCTTGGTTTAGGTTTTTGGCTGTGTTGAAAGATTGCAGGGGAATTTACCGTCTTTCCATCTCCACAATTTCCTCTTCGTCTCTGTACCACTTGATGATGGAGTCACTAAGAATGTTAAAAAACTGGCACCACAGCTTCAAGTGGCCTGAGGCATCTGAGAAGGGCTCTCCCCTAATCTTGCGGATAACCTGAGGAGCTGAATGAAAAGAGGATCAGGGGTAACTTGACAGAGGCAACAAGGTAAAGATATGTAGTGTTTACTCTTCCCCCATATCAGACGTCCCCCTGTGTCTTGGTGTCAACATGATAATGTCTGAACGGTGCAAAATTAGAACACTTGCTTAGAAAGTAGGAGAATAACCAGAATGAAATACAAACCAATATCATGCATACAGATATATACAAATATTTTAATGCTGGTGTCAAACTTGTGTGGTATCTAAAATTTGGTCTGAACCTGTCACCTCTGGCGTATTCTGCGTTTTGATATTATCAGTATTGGTCAACAAATATTGGCCAGTTAACAGAAATGTTAGTTATTTCTTGTGCAGGTTTGACAGTCTTTTTAATATATATGAAAGGTTCCTGCTGGAAAAACTGCGATCAACAACAATCAACCAGTATAAAAATACCATGTGTTACCTTTGAAGGGGTCCAGCTTCTCCTTTTCTGCTGGTTTGCTTTCTGTCTTTGTGCTGTCTGTCACCTCAGCCATCTCCTCCTTAGGTTTTGGCACCTCCAGCGTGGCCTTGCGTCGGGCCATTAAAGGCGAACGTCTTTCTGTGGGTGGTGTTTGCTGCCCACTTTGAAGCTGCAGGAAAGCCGCCCTGCGAGCCTGACTGGGCGACATATATGGACTATCCCTCTTACCCTGCGTGTCGGATCCCTCATCCTCAGATTTGGTTTTGGCGAGGTAGATTTTGCGGCGAGCACCAGAAGCCAGCTCCTCAGGGGTGGCTGAGGGTATTAGGGTGAGACTGTCTCGTCGCTTCATCTTTGGGCTACTCTCACAGGATAAAGTGGATGTGGGTGTACTTCCTCCACTCTCTTCCCCTTTTTTCTCACTTCCATCCACTGATGCAGCTGAGATGTTCCCCTGATTCTCTAAGTTTGGGTTATTCTTTGCCATTAGCCTTCGCAAACTGGCAGGACTTAGTGGAGGGAGTGTAGGTCCCACAGGGGTTGTTAGGCTAAGTTTCTCTATGGAAGGTTTGTCTTTTTGAAGCCTGTCAGATTCTGATTCTACTTTTGTGTCTTTTGGCTGGGGAACCTTATCTGGGTCTGGGTTAATAATACTAGGAGGGGTTTTTGTAGACATATCAGGACTCACCTGGGACATGAGCTGCTCTCTTGGTTTCTCAGAAGTAGCAGTTGGACCATGTTGATTGCTTTCACTTTTCAGCATAGTAACTAAAGTCTCAGAGTCATCTTTTTTGTTATCGGTGTGCCTTTCTGCATTTGTGACAGAAATGGGAGGAATAATTCGAGGGATATCTTGTGAGATTACTATGCCAGGAAGTGAGGGGTGGCCGTGAGTTTGCTCTTGTTCAAGAGTGGTTGTGTTGTCATCAGCACATGCAATGTTGATTATAGGGATATTACTGTCATCTTCCCTGCCCCGCCCAGTGTGGATACTTCCTTGGTCTTCTCCACCTCCCACTCTTGCTTCTAGATTTTGTGGTTTAATTTCCTGTGTTCTCTCCACAGAAGGTGATGATTGAGTGTTCCTTGCCACACCCAAAAGATCTGGAATAATTAAGGCACTGTTGGAGGTTGATTCACCTGATGCTCTAGTGGCATCATCCATTTGTCTTTCCTTTTCTCGAAATATCTGTGCCACCTCTTGTGTTAAAGGTTGCATGACTCTCTCAGGCTCTAATTTCAGAATTTCACTTCTAGGTGCAATAACAGGTTCTTCACGTTTGATTCTTTCTGGCAATGTGACCTTGATTTCAGGGATGAGTGGCGTAGATCTCTTTTTTGCCACATTCTTGATGACAGTTTCTCTTGTATCAGGGAGTATTATGATTGGTTGGACTGCTGGTTGGTCCTTCTCGGTCAAACGTCTCTCTGCTTGTGCTTTTGTAAGGAGTTTTGGTTTATCTACTTTGTGTGCCCTCGGTTGAGTTTCTATAACCTCAGTTTCACCTCGTCTTGGACTTTTGGGGATCTCCATCTCGGGAATTAAAACAGATGCTTCTGTCTCTGGAACAACATTATTGTTTCTCTTAACATCATCTTTCTTTGGTTGACTGGAATCATCCTTTAGTTTTTCAGCATTAACATGGTCTTTTCCCTCAGTGCTTTCCTCAATCTTTTCTTCACAACTATCTTTTCCCTTTTCTTCAGCACTCCTACCGTGAATTGGAATGCTTTTATTATCCTCCATATTAAAATCATTCACTGTAGCAGAGTCAGCTGCAGCTTCTTTATTCTCTGTTAAACTAACATTTATGGCTGGTATTGATTTTTCATCTGGTTTCAAAACAATTTCCATTGCACTCTCAGACACAAGAGCGACGGAATCCCCTTCTTGACTTAGCCCCAATGCTGGCAACAATGAATTTTGATCATTCATTTCATATTCTCTTTCATTCACTACAACTACAGGAAGGACTGACTCTTTTATGACAAAGTCACTCACCGACTCATTTTCCCCTGCAGTGTAAGATTTCCCTTCTATTGCACCATTCATCTCCTCTGTATTTTTCCCTGTCAGGGAACCTCCCTCTAGCGTTTTCATAACACTTTCCTCCTCCATATGAGGAATTACTTTCTCGTTTGGCTCTTTACTCTCTTCTACCCTCGGCTCCACTGACTGGGACTCAGTGTGCACTTCGGTAGGGACAAAGTCGGCAAGCTGTGAAAGCTGAGACTCTGGCTGGCTCTCACAACACTGCGTGCTTTCCAGGTCTGCCATGATGAGGTCTGTCAGGGGGGCAGCTGAGCCCCCCTGTTCCTCTAAAATATGCATTTCCTCAGCACCTCGCATGACCTCATAGATAGGATAGGTAAATTCCAGCCTTTCAGTCTCGAATGGAGGATTGGCCAAGCCCACAGAGCCAGGAACATCCGTGTCACTAGGTTTAGTACGGTCACCTGTAGCCTTAAGACATAAACAGTTGCTTGTTAATAACATGTTGGCTTCACAACACTGAATTCACTGCACAGATTGTACAGTTTTAGATTGTCCTCTTGGCATGCACTGGATCTTAATGTTTATAGAATAGGATATTAATTATGGGATAGTAATAAAAAAGTTTTTTTTAAAAAAAGCGTAATTAATCACTTTTATGCTTGGATTGATTTGCTCATAAAATCATAAAATCAATAACTGAGGCAGACGTTTTTATAAATCTTAGATTTCCTCTGAATTTTGATCATTGATGTATAGTATGTCATGTTTTTTGATATAAAATGTTGTATTTATTGAATAAGCATACACCTTAACTATTTTTTTTGTCATTTGGTTTGTTTACTTGTTTTTTAAGCTGTTATATTTGAAACTATATACACATTTGTACACTCAGACTACCAATCTTGTGCAACTTTCCATGTATGTAGAAGGAAAACAACATAGTATTTATGAGCTGTCAGGCCAACTTGACAACACCCCTGTATGACTAGTGACATATGATATAACTAACACCACAAAACCACATTAGTAAAACACTTAATATTACTGAAGTTTTAAGTTAATGATCATTATACACCTAATGCCAATGTTTTTAATTTTCTAATAAAATGGGTAACATTCTAGCTTAGGAAAAAATTGTGATTTTGCCACAATTCTTTGTTTCACTGTGGGAAGTGATATGTACTATAGTGACATGTGAATTGTTTACAATATTTTGAAAACGGTGAATTTTCATTTCATGGCAACTATATATATATATAACTATAACTATACAAATAACTTTAAACTCAGGGTGTAAAGTCATGTTCACTTTTATAAACATATTACATTGTATATTACATATTACAACATAATCAGTTTACAGTGTTATAATGTTATGATTACTGAAACATCTAAATGTAAAAAAACTGAAAATGGAGTGGCATTTCAGTAGTGACAGAAGTAGCTTGTCACATTTATAGACCGTTCCTACAAGAGCTTTCTTTTAACAGAAGTTCCTCTGTTGTGATTCAACACACAGAGTTCAGATGAATGTGCAGCGTTCCTCTAACTGACATGCCACAACAACTAACATTAACTTCCCACGAGACGCTTGGGTGGTTGCACTTCCACATTACATAGGAAATAAAACAGCGGAATGTGTTACATGCCAGGTGCAACGCTATCACATGTTTGTCCTGTCTGAGACTGTAGAGCACATGTGAATTAATTAAAAGGTGACGTTCACTCTGTTGGCTAACAAACATGAATTCATTATTAGCATTTAGCCGTGTCTGGTTTTAAGCGATGATGCAATCACTGTGGTTCCACATGCCTTTCTAACAGCCTCATTTCTCTCTAATCTTCAGCCATGGCATTTTAAAAATCATGTGAGGGCTAACAGAGCCTCTGCCATGTGCACATTCTTGCCAAGAAAGAAGCTCAACTACTGTCTACAGTTGCATGCACAGTACATAAACATGTTTGTAATAAAATCTAAAAAAAAAAAAAAGAAGAAGAAGAAGAATAGGGCATCTTGGTCACTTATTCATCCATTATACATAGAGAGACAAAGGTTTTACATGCATGGTGAATTGTCAGCTGTCTTTGGTTTCTCTGACATAATGTATACAAGTTTAGCAGTCAGTGAACTTTCTTTGTATGGTATGGCTTCAATCAGGACAGATTAGAAACAGGTTTATTTTAAGACACGGGGAACCAAAGAATCTGGAAAATGTGAAGAGGTTTTGTCTTCTTGTCTTAGTGTCCAGCAACTGTCCTTCATCATGTCCTGACCTGCACTATAATTAAAACATGTCGATTTAAATTCAACACAAATATGACAATGGATAGTAAATTCCCTTTCAGTTTGAATACTAGTTGGTCCCAATGAGTAAATACAATTTCTTCAAAGTGAATTTGTCATGTTTCCTTATGGCATTATGTTGTTCTTAAGGTCTGCTGACGCATGAAAACACATTCTCTAACTATTCTAGATAAGCTAAAAATCCAGCTAGTCTGACTCATGCTCACACGGCTCATTATTGATTGTCTTTTTAAAGGGCCAGTGGCCCTTATTCAGAGTCCTGGGAGAGAGCCGTAAATAAGACAAAAGCAGAGCACAGAAAAAAATGGTGTTGTGAGAACTGAAAAGTTAGGTCAGCAAGATTTTTTATTTTTACTTTTTAAAGAAATACTTTTAATAAGCATGGTTTAATAAGCATCTCAGACTGAAGAAGGAGTAGTGAATTCAGATTTGCCATGACAGGAATAAATATACATATAATAAATATAATAAACATTATTAATTCTGTAATAATATTTCACAGTATTACTGTTTTTATTGTATTTTTATCAAATAAATGCAGCCTTGGTGAGCATGAGAGACGTCTTTCAAAAACATTAAAAAATCTTTTGAATTTTTGAATTGTAGTCTTCATGCAGTGGAGTCCAACATTTTAAGACAACATTGAAAATTTAAATGTAGAATTTAAGTAAAAAAAAACCCATCATACACACACACACACAAAGATTTTTCTTAAACTGTTATGCTTATAATTAGGGCTGTCAAACGATTAATCGCGATTAATCGCATCCAAAATAAAAGTTTTTGTTTACACAATATATGTGTGTCTTCTGTATATATTTATTTTGTATATATAAAGACACACGCATACAGTATATATTTTGAAAATATTTACATGTATTTAAAAGTTTATATTTATATTCATATAATTTATATTATATAAAAATATATTTAATATATAAATATAACATGTTTTTCTTAAATATATACATGCATGTGTTTGTATTTATATATACATAATAAATATACACAGTATACACACATATATTATGTAAACAAAAACTTTTATTTGGGATGCGATTAATCGCGATTAATTTTTTGACAGCACTACTTATAATATAATATTGCACAATGTTGTAATTAAAATTGTATTTAATTAGAAAAAAAAAAAGATAAACATTTTAACTAGTGCTCTCAGACTTTACACCCCGCTTTATTTGTGTACTGTATCCCAAACACTGTGGTTTTGCCAAGAAAATAGTCTATAAGAACAACGCTGACACCTTCAATCCTTACATGAGAAGTCAAAGACCAAATGATCTCAAAGCTGTCTACTGTGTTCTCTTGGGTGTAGTTAGTGTCATCATCTTGGCTATGGACTGGTGTAATTAAACTCAAGTCTTGTCGCACAAATGTACTCTCTATAAATAACTGCCATGTACTGTGGTGCAGGAAGCCCTGCTGTACAGATGGACAAAACCGGCAGGTCGTAAAGTGAGAGGTGTGATGAACTCACCTTGAGAAGCAGGGATTGATCAATCTGTGGGACTTCCTCTGGACTACTCTCGTTCTTTGGCATCTCATTCTCCCCTACAGAAAGTCGAAGTGTTGCTCCAGTGCTCTCAACATGCTCTCTTTCAGGGGTGGGAGACACATCCTCAAGTTTGTTTGCATGAAATTCCGAAATATGTTCAGCTGAATTGGAGTTTATGATATCATTAGGGACGATTGAGTCTTGTGTTTGTGGTAAAGGCTTTGTTTTCACTTCCAAATCCACCATTTGAGATGATTCCTGGACCAGCTTTGGTGCCTCAAGCTCAGAGGCCTCACTATAGACCAAAGACTCTTGAGGAGGTGTTTGTGAGGGAGGAAGGTGTTGTGGAATTTCTTTTTCTATGATAACTTCACTAGTTCTCTTTGTGGTTTCTGCTGTCTCTGACTTCTTGCTTTTGCCAAAGAATATGTCCTTTAGGGAGTGAAAAACCGAGGTTAGAGCTGACTTGTGTTGAGGTTCTGGCTCTTTGTGTGATGCAGCTTTGGTTGAAGGCCCAGATGTAGCTCTTTGTTCTAGTTCTGTTTGCCTAATTTTCTCTCGTTCTCTCTCTTTGGATCTCTCTCGTTCTTTCTCCCGCTCAGTTTCTCGTGAACGGTTCCTCTCTTCTTTCAATCTTTCCCTTTCTATCTCCAGCTCTCGTTCTTTTTCTTGGACAGGTCTAGCATCGACCTCCATGATCTCCTGTGAATTTGCAGAACTCTGATGTTCCTCAGCAGCTTGTGACTGCACAGACTCAGCTAAGTATTTTGCCAGGCTCATTCCTTCATTAGCATCATCTTGTTTTCTGTTGCTCTGGGTGGTTTTAATAACACCCACCTCATCAAATCCATTGGTAATACGCATCTTCTTTTCACCCGGTTTCTCTTTGGCAGACTGCTTTGTGGAGACCACCTCCATTGGATCGGAGATACGGTTGAGTTTCTCATTACCATTCTCTGTTTTCATCTCTGTTATTCCTACAGAAGCCTGTACCGTGATATTATCAGACTTATCATCTATGATTGCAGACTGCTCTTCATCTGTCCCTTGGGAGCTCACGTTCTCCTCTCCATCCTGGGTTGTGGGAGAAGAGCTCAGGGTGTCGTTCCCAGCAGGAATCCTACGCTTCCTTAGTAAGCGTTCCTGGTTAATCACATTTAATTGTTCCTTCTTGATGTTCTCCTTACCCCGACGTCGACTCTCTTCCAGCTCTCGCCGCTTGTTCTCAGCCTTCTGTTTCAATTTGGCGAAGAACCTTTGGTGGATCAGGTACTCGCTCATGGTGCCCACCTCCAGCACCCCAGAACAAGAGACGATACCCTTACTGTTCCTCGCTGAGGCCTGATAAATGGCTGCATCATCTTCTGTACAGCTGCCAAATGAAGAAATGTAGTTAATAGTCATTGTGTAAACAATAAAAGCATTGATTTGGATGTGAATTTATGAAATGTATTTCTTTAGAAATGTGAAGACATGTAGAATAAGCAGTCAGGTCATACTTGTAGATGTGGAGTGTGTGAATTTTTCCATTGCGAAATATTTCATATTTGGGAAGACCACAGTATCGATCTAACTCCATGTCATCTTTGTACCAGGTCAACTCAGGCGCCGGGTAACCTGGTGAAAATGTGAGTAAAATTAAGGAAGTTTGCTCTTATTAAATGGAACTAGTAATGGTATTATAATACTGAACATTAATTCAACCTAGAAAATCATAATTGTATATTTTGGAAAAAAAAAAGACATACAGACTTTACACACCAAATATGATTATATGTTGTGTATTTTTACAATACTGAAATGTTAAAGAACATATATGTATATAGTATGTTTTAAACTTGCATATTTTCATTTATTTTCATAATCATAAAGCAACTTACCGGTGACCACACAAGAGAACTTGACATTGCATGATTCTGACACTGCCTTCGATTTTATGGTGGTCTCAAAACATGGCTGGGTCTCTTCAGTCAATTGAGCCATGACTGTACATAATGTACTCCTGGAAATGGCCGATACAAATTTGACAACTCATTAATCCCCATTTCAGGAAAGCTAGTATATATAAAATTAATCCAAACATTATTTTATAAATCAATAAATGAATAAGCTAAAGCAACAGTTTGCATAGACACGAAAGTGTAGTATTAAATTTTTAATTAAAGTATTAAAGTATTAAAATTATAATTATTGGTGTCATTGGGAGGAAAGGCTGCAAGGTATTAACAGGGTGAGAGGATATTATTTTAGCCTTATAACATTAACATGTAAAAGTTTGTTTTGGTATCATTTATAGTGTACTTTTTCACGTACAATATACAGTGGTTATTTGGGTGGGTCACAGTATTGATCATGTTGCAATCAAATGCAATTGCGGCTTTAATTTGGTATTTCTGAAATTGTAAAACAAACCAAAGCAGAAAGGCATTTTGGGGAATAGAAATTGTTATTTGAAGTGTAGTTAGTTTGGGATTGACCTTTTGGGAAGCTTTTATTACCTCAATGGCCTGTAGTTTGAATACCTGTGAGTTGAAAAGCTATTTAGAAAAGAGGCAAATCAAAGGGACACTCATCAGACAAGAACATCTAAACTAGGGACTAGTCACTGCGTGACCCTGATTTTAATCACAGCCAGGAGCATCTGTAATGCAGCATACAGTAAATGCTGTTGTGGTCTCTCTTGGCATAACCGTAGTTGAGCCAACGCAATACAACCAATGTGTTAACCACAGTTACTTCAGTAACAACAAAAAACATTAAATTGATGAAAATTGGATTTTGTGATTGTATTTAAGTTGATGTGTGCTAAAATGGCATCTCATTTGATGACATAAAGTCAGAATAGGAGAATAGGGGATTTTTTTTAACATAAAAATCAATGATCATGTTCTAACCATCAAATGATAAACCATTAATATTACATATAATGTATATACATTTTTGATTATATTTATTTCAAAAATATCAATGATTAGTGAAAAACTGTAGTTATGTATTTCCAAAACATTTATTATAAACACAATTCATTTCTTGACCAAAAAACCATCATAATCCTCAAAATCAACATCCAAACTGGAGGTTTGGATAACTCTGACACAAGCAGACAGGCTTTTCACAATCAAACAAAGCAGAAAAACAACCTCAATCAAATTTTTACAAATTTTTACCTGTTTTCAGGCCTAACGTTGGAGAGGTAGTTGCGGCTCTCTGACCTTCCGCTTGCCGATGAAACATCCTCCCCATTTTGGCTTCCCGATCTCCCATTTCCAGAGTAAGAACGGATCATGGGCCTCCTGGATGTCATTGTCCAAAAGAAATAACTAAATAATCCAAAAAACCCACCAGTCTCTGGGGTTACAGTATTTCTGCTGAATATAATTCAGGTCGGTCTCCAGGTGATTGGAACCAAAATGTAAAGTTCCACTTCGTAACTATTTGGAGAACTACTGAAAAGCAAAAAATAAACACTGAAAGTAATAACAATATTAATAATATGTAACCGACATTTTAAAATATAGTTTAAACAGAACCATTCTGTTTTGAGGGCAGCTAGTCTCAACAACCAAACCATTTGAACAGAGAAGTTATAAATAGGAACTGCTGTCTGCTAATTTCAACTTGGTCAAACGCAGTAATTAGTATTTGATTTCAAACCAACACATATAGTTTGAACTTTGAATTGCTTGACAAAACAGCATAACACTTAAAGAACTCACCATTAGTATGTTTCTTTGCCTGTTCTTTGGAGCCTGCTGTCCCAGTAGCACTAGAATTGTCAATCACAGCAGAGCATGTGTTGCCAGCAGGACCCTATTTATAGCAGGCCTACAAATAGGCGCAAGAGCACATCACATTTTCCACAACTAGCCATTGCTCTGAAGCCACTTGAAAGCAGCGTCCAAGAAAAAGACAGCAAAAACTTCCAAGCGCAGGTTAAAATCAAAAATATCTCCTGCTTTAATCATTCCTTATCTGCCAGCCTCATGAAATCCTGTAATTCTCTCTTTTACTGACTGATCATGCTAGATAGGGATGCTTTAACATGCATATAAATGGCGCAACGTGTATAGAAATTTAGCCAAATGCATCTAGTATGTGATGTGGTGAAAGTGATCTGATGCAAGTGGCCCTTTGATGACAGCTCTCCGGACAAGCTCAAACCATGCCCAGGTTTAATTAGGACAGCCCCCTCTATGTCACTCTGTCTGTACATCCTCCCCATAACAGTCAGCAACCTTTCCCACTGGTCATGTGTCATTGCATCATTTTCCAATCATAAAAGGGCTCTGATTACTTGCTGTCAAGCAACCACTCTCACAAACATACCGTGCATCATTCAAACAACAGATGAAACACATGCTTACAAATAATAATAACAGAGATGTACACTTGAGTGTAACACTCGGACTCAAGTCACACGTAAGTAACAAATCATTCAATTAAAAATTAATATAGAATTATTATTGTTTAATAAGATTTAAGAATTGCAGAATAAGATTTGCTGAGAACACATAGAAACAGAAAATAAAGCAGTTATTTTAAAACTGTAAGATGTTGTAAAGGGTAAAGCCAGTCTGATGTTTTGAAATATTGCATCACAATAATCAACTATATGTGACCCTGGACCACAAAACCAGTCTTAAGTCACTGAGGTATATTTGTAGCAATAGCATACATTGTATGGGTCAAAATGATCGATTTTTCTTTTATGCCAAAAATCATTAGGATATTAAGTAAAGATCATGTTCCATGAAGATATTTGTAAATTTCCTACCATAAATATATTAAAACTTAATTTTTGATTAGTAATATGCATTGCTAAGAACTTCATTTGGACAACTTTAAAGGCAATTTTTTTGCACCCTCAGATTCCAGATTTTCAAATAGTTGTATCTATGTATATATTGTCTGATCCTAACAAACCATACATCAGTGGAAAGCTAGGTTTCAGGTTTCAGATGATGTATAAATCTCAATTTCGAAAAATTGACACAAAAATTGAAGGGTCACATATATAATCAATTTTTTCATTGCTGACACTAAGGCAATACAAAAACAAAAAGGGGATCCAAAGAACTGAGTACAACTACAAACAAACAAGAAACAGACAAACAAATAAATAAATAGTGTGACATTCAGCCTCAAGTCACACTTAATTTACAAAAAATTACTTGTGAATCGACTTGAATTGACTTGAATTGGATGCCAAATTAGAAGCAGTATAAGTAATAATAACTTTTATTATTATAATATTATTTAATAAGATTGCATTGCAAACCATTTATGTGGCATTTGTATTTTTATGTCACTTTTATAAGCAATGATAAAGTGCTGAGAGAACGGAGACGAGAAATAAAATAAAAAAATACAGAATATTATACATTCTTTTTAAAAACAAAAAACTTTGAGGCAGTTTTTTTTTTTACTTATGAATAAAAATTATATACATTTAAGAATATAACATTTACCTCAAATATAAATATTATTTAATATAAGCTGGTTATGTTATTTCTAGTAAACTCATAAGCTACCTACCAATAATCAATTATCTTTCCAGCTCAGGATTGTTAGCTTTCAATATGACGTCAGTCTGTCATTAACCTGACGAAGAAATTATTCGAAGAAAATATTTTCAGTCTACTGTACCTGCTGCAGTGTGCAGATGTTGAGGGCGCATCTACACCGAGCACAGCGGTAGTGGGAGGGCCAGTCTGTCATTATTACGGGAAACCATTCATTTTTCAGCCAAACTCTCTCGCAGCATGTTGAGTATCCAGACGTCGACACAGCTGACGCTCTGTTTTTTTGCATGACGGGTTTTAGGAGGGGAGTGTGATATAAGTCGCAGTCAGCCGGCATTCACAGATCACAGCACACAGCACACAGCAATGAGCACGAGGACAGGTGAGTCTAACACCCCTCTACATCTACTGTATACTGCAAGAAGCGAACGACGCCACAAACTAGATGCTGTTACCGTCCGGGAATGGTTGACACACAGGGAAGTTGTTAAAAAGCGTTATGCCTAAGTAACTGTAAGGTTTTGAGGCAAAAATTCAAACCCCTAATTAATTTAATAAATTTCTTTCCTCCAAACTAAAATTTCCATATCGTATTTTTTTCTGTAGCTGCTGTGTAAACAAGTGAACGCCATAAAAATCACACTGACATACATTCAGACAGAAACGTTTAAACGTGTGCTTTCACGGTTATAAAAATATAACTTGGGCCACGTTGTTTTAAGTGTTACGGTTTGTACAATTATTAATTACGTTATCTGTTTGCCAAATAATGGGTGCATGTTTTCACAAAAGGTCAAAAAGTCATGTGTTTTTTTTAGAACTGTATTTTTTCGTATGCAAAATAGTTCAGTATTTTGTAGCCAATGCCGCACGCAGAAATTTAATTTCCAAAATAAACCTATACTTAGTAAAACGTGTGACAACTTTCCCCGTCTCCTTATAGTTTACATATTGGAGAACTGCTTTATAATCTTTAAAATTCATAAGCTGATGTAATTGCTAATGCATTATGGTATTTGATTTTATTGAAGTGGTGTGACATTTTAAAGAATGAGATTTTTAAGTCCTCAGACTGAGAAATTTGAAATGACATTTAAAGCATAAATTGGAATATTTAAATAAACATATTTGTAAAAGAGACTTCTCATTTCCCTGCAAAATGTTGTAAAAATTTAAGGATAAACAAGATATTATGATCCCAGTCATTTCAAATTTGCTGTCACTTTTCTCTTGAATACTACTTTTGCATGAAATGTCTGTACAAACACTGTTGAAATCGTGATAAATTTGTTTCTTTTAATAGTTAATCATTGTGCACTATCTAGCACTATCTGTGCTAACTGTTACAAACTCTGGATTGCTTAACTTTTCTCCATGTATCATTGTTTTGATTCTGAATGCCACTTTTGTTATGTTATACCACTATTCATACTTCTGTTTTCTTTTTACACAGGTGGTAAAATTCTGAAATGACTGACTACCTTAAAAGTGCAGCACTATTGCGGTCTAGGCCCTTACACACTAAAGAGTAGCGCCGACAGTCATGAGAACTGGTGTGTATGTTATACTTATCCTTATGCGTTTTTTCCCCTTTAGAAATTTCTACCTCTATATACATGTATGTATGTATGTATGTGTGTATGTGTATATATATATAGATTATATAATGTTTCTTTTTTTTTTGTGGGCAGAAGTTGTTATTCTGCAGCAGCCGATGTCTGTGTGTGTACCACCAAACCATGAGGTGACTTTAAGAGTTCAAGCAATAGGCACTGGTGCATTGAAGTATCAGTGGTTTGACAAACAACAGACAGAGGTCTGTAGACTTTTTATATTATATCTTTTATATCTTTGATTTATTTTTTTAAAAAGTTGATATTAATATTGTGAGGGATAAATACCCAAATGTATCAAATAACATATTACTTAATCTTTTCAGGTGGCAGGTGGGACGGAGCCCGAGCTCACCGTCTCTCTCCAGAGATCTGGAAAATATATTTGCCGTGTGAGCGACCTTTACTGTAACTATCAGTTCACAGAATGGGTAAAAGTGAGAATCCTAGATGAACCAGGTACTTTTCCGTTATCTCGTATTGTCATTACATTTTTATTAGCAGCTGCATTAATTATCCGGCCTAAGAGTCCATGAACCCATATTGAGATTGACATTTACTTATCAGTGATTTATTTTGCAAGGTTTTTCTCAATGTGCAAGTTTTAAGACTGCAGTATCTGTTAGATAACGTGATGCTTTGTGTTTAGGTGTTTCTCGCGCATGGAGAGGGGAACCCCATATAGTCATTCACCCAATAAGCCAAACCGTAAAACCAGGGGAGACTGTCACTCTTAAATGCACAGCTTTAGGCAAACCTGCGCCTGCCTACCAGTGGTACAGAAATGGTCGCATCCTTCCTAAACAGACCACAGAAACACTGAGGGTAAGGCAACTGTACCACTCCTTGTCTCTAGCTGTTTTGTTGTCGTATTGATTCATTTTTATGTGCAAGTTGGGTTCGGGCCATTGTTTTTAAGTGTGAGCAATTTGCTTTGACTGTAAAGACTGACTCAGTGGTACACACTGAAGTTGGGAACTGCCTAAAATAATCATGTTTTGTATTTGGTCTTCTTTGTTTAGATAGAAAATGCCAGTGCAGACACTGTGGGCTCATACCTCTGTGCTGTGTCAAATATTTTGGAGGAGAGATGGTCAGAAGCAGCTGAGATTGAGATTGGTAAGAACCAATGTTTATGTCAAGCTTTTCAAGCCTGTCATTGGCCTTCAGTGCACAGCTTTTTTTTAGACTTTAGTGGCCATTCATACAGAATATGTTGTTTTTGTATTTTTTCTGGAATTGTTGTTCTTTATCAGCATCTCTGCCACATAATTTTTTTAATTTTTCATGTTTATTTAAACATGAAAAATATTTAATTAATTTTTTATTTTTTTTGCAAATTGTTAATCTTTTTTTTTAATCTTTATTTTACTTTACAATTTTAAAATAGTTAAATTAATAGTTCACTCTAAAATGAAAATTTGCTAAAAAAATACCTTCGGGCCATCCAAGATGTAGATGAGTTTGTTTCTTCATCGGAACAGATTTGGAGAAATTTAGCATTACATCATTTGCTCACCAATGGATCTTGCATTAAATTTGACAATCCTTTCTCACTTTGTTTGCCATCATGATTCAATTTGACTTGCACATTAACACTGTCAGATCTTCTTAGCAGCTTGCTATGTGATGAAAAGCAATTTGATGAAAACATTAATAAAGGAAACCATCCAGTCTTTAGCTCTGGGCCATGAATTCTTTGTGCTCAGTGTAGTTCCAGTCTAGTTTCAAATTTCTGGTACTTTCCACAATTTGTAGGAGTTAAGAACAATCAGGAACTGAATTGTATTTTGAGTCTAAACAGGTCCTTAGATACATGAGAGTAAAACTAAAGTTGGAGTGAAACCAGCTCAATGAGAACTTCCCTTTTTACTTGTCACATTGTGGAACGCAAGTAATGTTAACCTTCTGAGAGTTTTTTTTTTTCCATAGTGAAACTAGTGGAAGAACACGAGCTATAGGCTTTGTGTGTAGCAGCCAGCAGCATGCTAACATTTCTCATTCTCTTTCAACTTTCACCAAAACATTTTTCCTCTGGTTCCCCCACAGCACCTCCAGATCAACAACCAACGCCCACGCTTATGGGTAGGTCACAGACAAAAGCTTTTTTCAGCTCATGTCAGGTTAAAAATAGTCTTAGTACCTACCTTTGTTTCACAATACTCCCACCTTGAATATTTCCCCTAGAAAACAATCACTGTCAATCATGTTGGATTTTCACAGTTGTGGAAAAAGCTTGAAATATCAGGGAGTTTTCAAATAAGGAATTTGAGGCCGGCCACAGTTATGGAAATGATTAAAAGTTTGAAAGTTCGCTGAAATGGAAGAAATCCTAGAAAGTCAAATCCTCCATCATGCATGACGCCTTATAGAAGACATATGTATAAAATATTTCTTTTTTTTTAATAACTTTGTTTATAAATTACTTGTAATACGCAGTAATTAAATAAAATTAATTATTAAAAATCTTAACAATGCATTTAAAATTCTGCATAAAAATAACACTTTAAAAGTCTGTTTGTAAATTACCCGTGCAATCAATATAATGTGTATATTTTAAAATTATGATAAAATAAAGTATGATATGATTTAAAAAATGCCTTTATAAACAAATTTAATGAAGGAAAACAAATTCTTTCCCTTAGCAACCGACAAAGTGGCATTACTGATTGGGAACCTGAACTACAATTACCATCCTGGTCTGATGGCCCCCACCATGGATGTTCATGAGCTGGCCAATCTTCTGCAACAGCTAGGCTTCAGAGTGGTCTCTCTGCTTGATCTC
>JAFVLL020042830.1:36587-61587 GCA_021397915.2 Tor tambroides
CTTTCCAGGTCTGCCATGATGAGGTCTGTCAGGGGGGCAGCTGAGCTCCCCTGTTCCTCTAAAATATGCATTTCCTCAGCACCTCGCATGACCTCATCTGCAGAATAGGTAAATTCCAGCCTTTCAGTCTGAATTGGAGGATTAGTCAAGTCCGCAGTGCCAGGAACATCAGTGTCACTAGGTTTAGTATGGTCATCTGTAGCCTTGAGACATAAACAGTTGCTTGTTAAATAGGTAACATGTTGGCCTCACAACACTGAATTCACTGCACAGATTGTACAGTTTTGGATTGTCATCTTGGCATGCATTAGATCTTTATGCGTATGGCATATGATATTAATTGTGGGATAGTAATAATAAAAAAAGAGTAATTAATCACTTTAATGCTTGGATTGATTTGGTCCTAAGATCATAAAATCAATGACTGAGGCAGAGGTTTTTATAAAAGCTTAGATATTCCTCTGAATTTGGTCATTGATGTATAGTACATATCATGTTTTTTGATATAAAATGTTGTATTTATTGAATAAGCATACACCTTAACTATATTTTTTGTCATTTTGTTTGCTTGTTTTTTAAGCTGTTATATTTGAAACTATATACAAATTCGTACACTCAGACTACCATTCTTGTGCAACTTTCCACGTATGTATTAGGAAAACAACATAATATTTATGAGCTGTCAGGTCAACTTGACAACACCCCTGTATGACTAGTGACATATGATATAATTAACCACAAAACCACATTAGTAAAACACTTAATATTACTGAAGTTTAAGTGAATGATCAGTTATACACCTAATGTCGATGTTTTTAATTTTCTAATAAAATCACTTCACTTCACTTTTGTAACCATATTACATTGTATATTACATATTACAACACAATCAGTTTACAGTGTTATAATGTTCTGATTATTAAAACATCTAATTGTAAAAAACTGAAAATGGAGTGGCATTTCAGTAGTGACAGAAGTAGCTTGTCACATTTATAGACTGTTCCTACGAGAGCTTTCTTTTAACAGAAGTTTCTCTGTTGTGATTCCACACGCAGAGTTCAGATGAATGTACAGGGTTCCTCTAACTGACACACCACAACAACTAACATTAACTTCCCACGAGACGTTAGGGTGGTTGCACTTCCACTTTACATAGTAAATAAAACAGCTGAATGTGTTACATGCCAGGTGCAACACTATCACATGTTTGTCCTGTCTGAGATTGTAGAACACATGTGAATCAATTAAAGGTGACGTTCATCCTGTTGGCTAACAAATGTGAATTCATTATTAGCATTTAGCCGTGTCTGGTTTTAAGCGATGATGCAATCACTGTGGTTCCACATGCCTTTCTAACAGCCTCATTTCTCTCTAATCTTCAGCCATGGCATTTTAAAAATCATGTGAGGGCTAACAGAACCTCTGCCATGTGCACATTCTTGCCAAGAAAGAAGTTTAACTACTGTCTACAGTTGCCTGCACAGTAAGTAAACATGTTTGTAATAAAATCTAAAACCAAAATGAATAATAGGGCATCTGGGGCACTTAATCATCCAGAGATAAAGGCTTTACACGCAAGTGGGAAATTTTCAGTAACGGTGAATTGTCAGCTGACTTTGGTTTCTCTGACATAATGTATACAAGTTTAGCAGTCAGTGAACTCTCTTTGTATGGTATGGCTTCCCTCAGCACAGATTAGAAACAGGTTTATTTTAAGACACAGCGAACCAAAGAATCTGGAAAATGTGAAGAGGTTTTGTCTTCTTGTCTTAGGGTCCAGCAGCTGTCCTTCATCACCTGACCTGCACCTAACCTGATCATTAAACATGTTCATTTCATGTTGACTTTAAAAATACTAGTTGGTTCAAATGAGTAAATAGAATTTCCTAAAATTAAATTTGTCATGTTTCCTTATAGCGTTTTGTTTTCTTAAGGTCTGTTGACGCATGAAAACACATTCTCTAACTATTCTAGATAAGCTAAAAATCCAGCTAGTCTGACTCATGCTAACTCTGCGCATTATTGATTGTCTTTTTAAAGGGCCAGCGGACCTTATTCAAAGTCCTGGGAGAGAGCTGTAAATAAGACAAAAGCAGAGCACAGAAAAAATCGGTAGTGTGAAAAGTTGAAAAGTTTGGGGTCAGTAAGAATTTTTTTTTCTAAGAAATGATTACTTTTAATAAGCAAAGTTTAATAAGTACGTCACACGGAAGAAGGAAGAATGGCATCTAAAAATTCAGATTTGCCATGACAGGAATAAATTATATATATATAATAAATTAAACAGTTTTTTAATATTGTAATAATATTTCACAATATTACTGTTTTTATTGTATTTTTATCAAATAAATGCAGCCTTGGTGAACATGAGAAACTTCTTTCAGAAACGTTTTTTGAATGATAGTCTTCATGCAGTCCAAAATTTTAAGACCACATTGAAAATATAATGTGGAATGTAAGTTAGTCATAGTACACAAATAAAAAAAAAAGATTTTTCTTAAACGGTTATGCTTATAATATAATATTGTACAATATTGTAATTAAAATTGTATTTAACTAGAAAAAAATTACAAAATAGAAACAGTTTAACTAGAGCCATTAGACTTTAGACCCCACTTTATTTGTGTCCAGTTTTTCCAAGAAAATCGTCTATAAAAACAATGCTGACATCTTCAAACCTTACATGAGAAGTAAAAGACCAAATCATCTCAAAGCTGCCTACTGTGTTCTCTTGGGTATAGTTAGTGTCATCATCTTGGCTATGGACTGGTGTAATTAAACTCAAGTCTTGTCGCACAAATGTACTCTCTATAAATAACTCCCATGTGCTGTGGTGCAGGAAGCCCTGCTCTGGAGATGGACAAAACCGGCAGGTTGTAAAGTGAGAGGTGTGATGAACTAACCTTGAAAAGCAGCAATTGATCAATCGGTGGGACTTCCTTAAGACTACTCTTGTCCTTTGGCATCTCCTTCTCCCCTACAGAAAGTCTAAGTCTTGCTCCAATGCTCTCAACATGCTCTCTTTCAGGGGTGGGAGACACATCCTCAAGTTTGTTTGCGTGAAATTCAGAAATATGTTCAGCTGAATTGGAGTATATGATATTATTAGGGACGATTGAGTCTTGTGTTTGCGGTAAAGACTTTGTTTTTACTTCCAAATCCACCATTTGAGATGATTCCTGGACCAACTTTGGTGCCTCAAACTCAGAGGCCTCACTATAGACCAAAGACTCTTGAGGAGGTGTTTGTGAGGGAGGGAGGTGTTGTGGAATTTCTTTTTCTACGATAACTTCACTAGTTCTCTTTGTAGTTTCTGCTGTCTCGGACTTCTTGCTTTTGCCAAAGAATATGTCCTTTAGGGAGTGAAAAACCGAGGTTAGAGCTGACTTGTGTTGAGGTTCTGGCTCTTTGTGTGATGTGGCTTTGGTTGAAGGCCCAGATGTAGCTCTTTGTTCTTGTTCTGTTTGCCTAATTTTCTCTCGTTCTCTCTCTTTGGATCTCTCTCGTTCTTTCTCCCGCTCAGTTTCTCGTGATCGGTTCCTCTCCTCTTCTTTTAATCTTTCCCTTTCTATCTCCAGCTCTCGTTCTTTTTCTTGGACAGGACTAACATCGACCTCCATGAACTCCTGTGACTTGGCAGAACTCTGATGTTCCTCAGCAACTTGTGACTGCACAGACTCAGCTAAGTATTTTGCCAGACTCATTCCTTCATTAGCATCCTCTTGTTTTCTATTTCTCTGGGTGGGTTTAATAACACCCACCTCATCAAATCCATTGGTAATACGCATCTTCTTTTCACCAGGTTTCTCTTTGCCAGAATGCTTTGTGGCGACCACCTCCATTGGATCGCAGATATGGTTGAGTTTCTCATTACCATTCTCCGTTTTCATCTCCATTCTTCCTACAGAAGCCTGAACCGTGATATTATCAGACTTATCATCTATGATTGCAGGCTGCTCTTCATCTGTCCCTTGGAAGCTCACGTTCTCCTCTCCATCCTGGGTTGTGGGAGAAGAGCTCAGGGTGTCGTTCCCAGCAGGGGTCCTCCGCTTCCTTAGTAAGCGTTCCTGGTTAATCACATTTAATTGTTCCTTCTGGATGTTCTCCTTACCCCGACGTCGACTCTCTTCCAGTTCTCGCCGCTTGTTCTCAGCCTTCTGTTTCAGCTTGGCGAAGAACCTTTGGTGGATCAGGTACTCGCTCATGGTGCCCACCTCCAGCACCCCAGAACAGGAGACGATACCCTTACTGTTCCTCGCTGAGGCCTGATAGATGGCTGCATCATCTTCTGTACAGCTACCAAATGAAGAAATGTAGTCATTGTGTAAACAATAAAAGCATTGATTTGGATTTGAATGTATGAAATGTATTTCTTTAGAAATGCAAAGACATGTAGTAAATAAGCAGTCAGGTCATACTTGTAGATGTGGAGTGTGTGAATTTTTCCATTGCGAAATATTTCATATTTGGGAAGACCACAATATCGATCCAACTCCATGTCATCTTTGTACCAGGTCAACTCAGGAGCCGGATAACCTGGTGAAAAAGTGAGTAAAATTAAGGAAGTTTGCTCTTATTAAGTGGAAATCGTAACAATATTATAATACTGAACATTAATTCAACCTAGATAATCATAATTGTATATTTAAAAAAAAAAACATACACACTCAAACATAGTTCGACTTTACACACCAAATATGATTATACTGTACCTTGTGTATTTTTACAATACTGAAATGTTATAGAACATATAATATATAGGTTTTAGTATTTTTCAGTATTTTCATTTCATAATGCAACTTACCTGTGACCACACAAGAGAATTTGACATTGCATGATTCTGACACTGCCTTCGATTTTATGGTGGTCTCAAAACATGGCTGGGTCTCTTCAGTCAATTGAGCCATGACGGTACATAATGTACTCCTGGAAATGGCCAATACAAAGCGTCAACTCATTAATCACCATTCTAGAAAAGCTAGTGCTGTACATATTATATAAAATGAATCCAAACATTATTATAAAAATCAATAAATTAATAAGCAATATCTAAAGCAAGAAATTTGCATAGACACAAAAGTATATTATTAATATCAGTAGTAAAACATAAAATTATAATTATTGGTGTCATTGGGAGGAAAGGCTGCAAGGTATTAACAGGGTGAGAGGATATTATTTTAGCCTGATTGGTATTATTTATAGTGTACTTTTTCATGTACAATATACAGTGGTTATTTGGGTGGGTCACAGTATTTATCACGTTGCAATCAAATGCAATTGGCTATAATTTGGTATTTCTGAAATTGTAAAACAAACCAAAGCAAAAAGGCATTTTGGGGAATAGAAATTGTTATTTGAAGTGTAGTTAGTTTGGGATTGACCTTTTGGGAAGCTTTTATTACCTCGACGGCCTGTAGTTTGAATACCTGTGAGTTGAAAAGCTATTTAGAAAAGAGGCAAATCAAAGGGACACTCATCAGACAAGAACATCTAAACTAGGGACTAGTCATTGTGTGACCCTGATTTTAATCACAGCCAGGAGGATCTGTAATTGCTGAACGTTGTGGTCTCTCTTGGCATAACTGTAGTTGAGCAAACACAAAAAACTAATGTGGGAACCACAGTCACATCAGTATTTCAGCAGCAACAAAAACATTAAACTGATGATAATTGGATTTTGTGATTGCGTTTAAGATGATGTGTGCTAAAATGGCATCTCATTTGATCAAATTGAATCTTATTTAATAAAGTATCAGAAGAGGGAGATGTTTAAAGTTATATATATATATTTTTTTACATGAAAACCAATGATCATGTTCTTACTAAAGACCATGATATACCATTACATATAATTTATATACATTTTTGATTATATTTATTTCACAAATATCAATGATTAGTGAAATAATGTAGTTATGCATTGTCAAAATATTTATTAAAAACAATTAATTTCTATAACTAAAAACCATCATAAACCTCAAAATCAACATCCAAACTGGAGGTTTGGATGACTCTGACACAAACAGACAGGCTTTTCACAATCAAACAAGTCAGAATTTTTACCTGTTTTCAGGTCTAACGTTGGAGAGGTAGTTGCAGCTCTCTGACCTTCCGCTTGCCGATGAAACATCCTCCCCATTTTGGCTTCCCGATCTCCCATTTCCAGAGTAAGAGCGGGTCATGGGCCTCCTGGATGTCATTGTCCAAAAGAAAAAACTTCAACAGTCCAAAAAACCCACCAGTCTCTTTAAGTGGGGTTTCAGTATTTCTACAGAGTAAAATTCAGGTCTCCTGGCGTTTGGAACCGAAATGTAAAGTTCCACTTCGTAACTATTTGGAGAACTACTGAAAAGGAAAAAAATACAAATCAATCAAACTGAGAAATACAAACCTTAAAAGTATTAAGAATATGTAACAGAAATTTTTAAATATAGTTTAGACAGAACCATTCTGTTTTGAAGGTAGCTAGTCTCAACAAGCAAACCATTTGAACAGAGAGGTTATAAATAGTTACTGCTGTTTGCTAATTTCAATTTGGTCAAATGCAGTCATTTGTATTTGATTTCAAACCAACACATATGGTTTGAACTTTGAATTCCTTGACAAAACAGTATAACACTTAAAGAACTCACCATTAGTGTGTTTCTTTGCGTGTTCTTTGGAGCCTGCTGTCCCAGTAGCACTAGAATTGTCAATCACAGCCGAGCATGTGTTGCCAGCAGGACCCTATTTATAGCAGGCCTACAAATAGGCGCAAGAGCACATCACATTTTCCAGCCATTGCTCTGAAGCCACTTGAAAGCGGCGTCCAAGAAAAAGAAGCAAAAACTTCCAAGCGCAGGTTAAAATCAAAAATATCTCCTGCTTTAATCATTCCTTATCTGTAATTCTCTCTCTGATTGGCTGGATAGGGATATATTTACATACATAGAAATGGCCCAATGTGTGTAGAAATTTATCCAAATGCATCTAGTGAAAGTGATCTGATGCAAGTGGCCCTTTGATGACAGCTATCCGAACAAGCTCAAAGCATGGTCCAGGTTTAATTAGGACAGCCCCCTGTATATCACTCTGTCTGTACACCCTCCCCATAACAGTCAACAACCTTTCCCACCGGTCATGTGTCATTGCATCATTTTCCAATCATAAAAGGGCTCTGATTACATGCTGTCAAGCAACCACTCTCACAAACATACCATGCATCATTCAAACAAGAGATGAAACACACACTTACAAATAATAATAACGGAGATGTAAACTTGAGTATAAGACTCGGACTCAAGTCACATGTAAGTAACAAATCATTAAATTAATAACGAATATAGAATTATTATTGCTTAATATGATTTCAGAATTGCATGAATTTTAAATGCAATTATAAAGTGCAGAGAGCACATAGAAACAGAAATAAAAGCAACTATTTTAAAGGAATGTGGAGAAACTAAACAACAAAAACTGTAAGTATACAATGCATTTCAAAAGTTTGGGATCAGTAAGACTTG
This sequence comes from Tor tambroides, assembly GCA_021397915.2. Lineage (NCBI taxonomy): Eukaryota > Metazoa > Chordata > Actinopteri > Cypriniformes > Cyprinidae > Tor > Tor tambroides. The sequence goes on from JAFVLL020042830.1 coordinate 44,090, forward strand.
TAATGTTTTTTTAAAGAAGTCTATTATGCTCACCAAGGCTGCGTTTATTTGATCAAAAATACAGAAAAAACAGTAATATTGCGAAATGTTATTACAATATAAAATAATGGTTTCTATTTGAATATACTTTAAAATATAATTTATTCATGTGATGCAAAGCTGAATTATGATCAGCCATTAATATGCTGATTTATTATCAGTTGTGCTGCCAAATATTTTTTTGGAACCTGTGATAGTTTTTTCAGGATTTTTTGATGAATAAAAAGTTGAAAAGAACAGCATTTATTCAGAATGTAAATCATTTCTTATTATATAAGTCTTTACCATCACTTTTTATCAATTTAACACATCCTTGCTGAATAAAAGTATTAATTTCTTTCAACAAAAGAAAGAATAAAAATTTACTGACCGGAAACTTTTGAACCACAGTGTATATTGTTAGAAAAGATTTCTATTTTAAATAAGTGTTGTTCTTTTTAAGTTTTTATTCATCAAAGAATCCTGAAAAAAGGTCTAAAAAAATATTAAGCAGCACAACTGTTTCCAGCACTGATAATAAATCAGCATATTAGAATGATTTCTGAAGGATCATGTGACACTGAAGACTGGAGTAATGATGCTGAAAATTCAGCTTTGCATTACAGGAATAAATGAGATTTTAATGTATATTAAAATAGAAAAATGTTATTTTACATCGTAATAATATTTCACAATATTACATTTTTTTGTTGTTGTATTTTTGATCAAATAAATGCAGCCTTGATGAGCATAAAAAACTTATTTAAAAACCATGAAAAAGCTTACTGATCCCAAACTGTTGAACAGCAGTGTATCTATAATGTTGAAACGGGGAAACCCAGTCTAATGTTTTGAAATATTGCATCACAATAATAAATCTTTTATTTTTTTTCAATGCTGACAGTTGGACACCAATTAGAAGTAGTATAAGTAATGATAAATAATAATAATAATTTTATAAGTTTGCATTGCAAACCATTTATATGGCATTTGTATTTTTTTATATCACTTTTAAAAGAAATGATAAAGTGCTGAGAGCTCAGAGACAAGAAATTAAATAAATTAATGCAGAATATTATACATTCTTTTTAAAAAGCATAAAAATTTGAGGCACTTTTATTTACATATGGATAAAAATGATATACATTTATGAATAAAACATGTACCTAAAACAGAAATATTATTTAATATAAACTGGTTATGTTATTTCTAGTAAACTCGTATACCAATAATCAATCATATTCCCAGCTCAGGATTGTTAATTGCTTTAAATATGATGCCAGCCTGTCATTAGCCCGAAGAAGAAAGAAAAATATTTTCTGTCTACTGTACCTGCTGCAGTGCGTAGATGTTGAGGGCGCATCTACACTGAACACAGCGGTAGTGGGAGGGCCAGTCTGTCATTATTACGGGAAACCATTCACTTTTCAGCCAAACTCTATTGCAGTATGTTGAATATCCACACGTCGATACAGCTGACGCTCTGTGTTTGTTTGCATGACGGGTTTTAGGAAGGTAGTGTGATATAAGTCGCAGTCAGCCGGCATTCACACCACACAGCAATGAGCACTGGAACAGGTGAGTGTAACACCCCTCTACATCTATACTGCAAGCGAACGACGCCACAAACTTGATGCTGTTACCGTCTGGGACTGCTTGTCACACAGGGAAGTTGTTAAAAAAAGCGTTATGCCTAAGTAAGGTTTTCAGTTAAAAATTCAAACCCCTATTAAATTAGTCATTTTGTAAATTCTTTCCTCCAAATTAAAATTTCCATATATATTTTTTCTGTAGCTGCTGTGTAAACAAGTGAACGCAATAAAACCACACTGACGTACATTAACGTACATTAACAAAAACGTTTAAACTGTGCTTTCACAGTTATAGAAATAGCCTATAACTTGGGCCAATTTGTTTTAATTGTTTATACAATTATTAATTGCCAAATAATGGGTGCATGTTTTAGAACTGTATTTTCCTAGACAAAATGGTTCAGTATTTTGCAGCCAATGCAGTACGTGCCTACAGTATGCAGAAATGTAATTTCCATGATAAACCTACTTAGTAAAAAGTGTGACAACTTGCCCCAGTCTCCTTAGATTTTATATATTGTAGAATTGCTTAAATATTATAATCAGTAAAATTCATAAGCTGATATAATTGCTAATGCATCAAGGTATTTTATTGTAATAAATTAGTTATGTGAGTTTTTGAAGAATGAGATTTTGTGAAAGTGTTGTGAAATTTAAGGATAAACACAATATTACAAACCTAGTCATTTCAAATTTGCTGTCAGGTTTTCCCTTGAATACTACTTTTGCATGAAATGACTGTACAAACACTGTTGAAATCGTGATAGATTTGCTTCTTTTAATAATTAATCATTGGGCACTTTCTGTGCTAACTGTTGCAAACTCTGGATTGCCTAACTTTTCTCCATATATCATTGTTTTGATTCTGAATGCCACTTTTGTTGTTATGCCCCTATGCATACTTCTGTTTTCTTTTTACACAGGTGGTCAAATTCTGAAATGACTGACTACCTTAAAAGTGCAGCACTATTGCGGTCTAGGCCCTTACACACTAAAGAGTAGCGCAGACAGTCATGAGAACTGGTGTGTATTATAAATATACCTATCTTTATGTGTTTTTTCCCCTTTTATTTCAACTTCTTTATATGTATAATTATTTTTTATTGTATATAAAATGATATATTGTTTTTTTTTTTTGTGGGCAGAAGTTGTTATTCAGCAGCAGCCGATGTCTGTGTGTGTACCACCAAACCATGAGGTGACCTTAAGAGTTCAAGCAAAAGGCACTGGTGTATTGAATTATCAGTGGTTTGATAAACAACAGACAGAGGTTTGTAGACTTTATATGTTATATCTTTGACTTATTTTTTAAAAAGTTGATATTAACACTGTGAGGAATCTTTTCAGGTTGTAGGTGGGACAGAGCCCGAGCTCACCGTCTCTCTCCAGATATCTGGAAAATATATTTGTCGAGTGAGCGACCTGTATTGTAACTATCAGTTCACAGAATGGGTAAAAGTGAGAATCCTAGACGAACCAGGTACTTTCTGTTATCTCGTATTGTCATTACATTGTTATTAGCATCTGCATTAATCATCTGGCCTAAGAGAACCCATGGACTTATATTGAGACTGACATTACTTGATGATTTATTTTGCAAGGTTTGGCCCAATGTGCCAGTTTTAAGACTGCAGTATCTGTTAGATAACATGATGCATTGTGTTTAGGTGTTTCTCGCACATGGAGAGGGGAACCCCATATAGTCATTCACCCAATAAGCCAAAAAGTAAAACCAGGGGAGACATTCACTCTTAAATGCACAGCTTTAGGCAAACCTGCCCCTGCCTACCAGTGGTACAGAAATGGTCTCATCCTTCCTAAACAGACCACAGAAACACTTAGGGTAAGGCCATTGTACCACTCTTTATCTCTAGCTGTTTCGTTGTTGTACTGATTTATTTTCATGTGCAAGTTGGGTTTGGGTCATTGTTTTTAAATCTGATCAATTTGCTTTGACTGTAATGACTGACTTAGTGGTACACTTTGAAGTTGGAAGCTGCCTAAAATAATCATGTTTTGAATTTGGTCTTCATTGTTTAGATAGAAAATGCCAGTGCAGACAGTGTGGGCTCATACCTCTGTGCTGTGTCAAACAATTTGGAGGAGAGATGGTCTGAAGCAGCTGAGACTGAACTTGGTAAGAGCCGCCAACGCCTGTTTATGTCAAGCTTTTTAAGCTTATCCTTTGCCTAAAGTGCATAGCTTACATTTTGGAGTTGTGGTTTTTGAAGACTTTAGACTTTATGTTGCTTTTGTATTTTTTCTAGAATTGTTGTTCTTCTTTATCAGCATCTTTGCTACATTATTTTTTTTACATTTTCATGTTTATTTAAACATGAAAATATTTATCTTTTTTTTTTTTTTTTTTTTGCAAATTGTTAATCTTTTATAATGCTTATTTTACTTCACTTTTTAAAATAATTAAAGGAATAGTTCCCTCGGAAATGAAAATTGCCATCCAAGATGTAGATGAGTTTGTTTCTTCATGGGAACAGATTTGGAGAAATTTAGCATTACAACACTTGCTCACCAATGGATCTTGCATTAAATTTGACAATCCTTTCTCACTTTGTTTGCCATCATGTTTTGATTTGACTTGCACATTAACACTGTCAGATCTTCTTATCAGCTTCCTCTGGGATGAAAAGCAATTTGATGAAAACATTAATAAAGGAAACCATCCTGTCTTTAGCTCTGGGCCATGAATTCTTTGTGCTCGGTGTAGTTCCAGGCTAGTTTCAAATTACTGGTACTTTCCACAATTTGTAGGAGTTAAGAACAATCAGGAACTGAATTGTATTTTGAGTCTAAACAGGTCCTTAGATACATGAGAGTACAGCTAAAGTTAGACTGAAACCAGCTCAATGAGAACTTCCCTTTTTACTTGTCACATTGTGGAACACAAATAATGTTAACGTTCTGAGAGGTTTTTTTTTCCCATAGTGAAACTAGTGGAAGAACACGAGCTATAGACTTTGTGGTAGCATCCAGCAACATGCTAACATTTCTCATTTTCTTACAACTTTTACCAAAAGTTTTTTCCTCTGGTTCCCCCACAGCACCTCCAGATCAACAACCAACGCCCACGCTTATGGGTAGGTCACAGACAAAAGCTTTTTTCAGCTCATGTCAGGTTAAACATAGACTTAGTACTTACCTGTGTTTCACAGTACTCCCAGATTTAATATTTCCCCAAGAAAACAAACACTGTCATTCATATAGGATTGTCACAGTTGTGGAAATAACTTAAAATATAAGGGAGTTTTCAAATAATGAATTGGAGGCCTGCCAGAGTTATGGAAATTATTAAAAGTCGTTGAAATGGAAGAAATCGTAGAAAGTCAAATCCTCCATTGAACTACATTCAAAGCTCATGCAGGATGCCTAATAGAAGACATGTACAGAATATTTTTTTAAATCTTTTTTTACACACGTTGTTTGTAAATTACTTGTAATGCCCAGTAATTATATTAAAACAATTCTTATAAAAATTAAAAAAAGTAAAATACAAATAAAATAGTATATTAAAATATTAATTAACATTGCATTGAAAATTATGCATAAAAATACCACTTTTCTTATTTGTAATTACCCATGCAATTGTCTATATTTAAAAAAATGTAATAAAATATGATTTAAAAAAATACTTTTATAAACAAATTTAACAAAGCGAAACAATTTTTTTCTCTTAGCAACCGACAAGGTGGCATTACTGATTGGGAACCTGAACTACAACCACCATCCTGGTCTGATGGCCCCCACCATGGATGTTCATGAGCTGGCCAATCTTCTGCAACAGCTAGGCTTCAGAGTGGTCTCTCTGCTTGATCTCACCCTTCAGGAAATGCAGGCTGCCATTGACAAGTTCTTGCAGCTCTTGGACTGTGGAGTGTATGGTGAGTCACATGTTGTGGGTTTGCTGGAGCCAGTAGGAAATGCCTGGTGTGTTTCACATGACTGCTTTAACTAAAATTAATTCTCTCACAGAATGTAGAGTTTGCACTCATGGCAGTGGCTTGTTTGAGGAGAAAGTTTCAGGTTCCTGACTGCAAAAAAGAGTCAGGACATATGCAGAAATAAATAAATTAACTTGCAATGTGCAATAACATGCTCATGATTTCTCAGTTTGAATTTGTGGCTATCAGTGCTATCCAATGTGCCTCCACAGTGTATGTTTTGTGCTGGAAATTGTTGTGACTGATGTTTTTTCCAGTGCTGGACACTACACAGTCCATTTGAAAAAATTAATTTTAGCGTTGCTCAATAAACATCACTGGAGCATCTCAGTGACGAGTCAGAGGAAGTTCCATCTGAGTGGAAAAAAAGGGCTTTTGTTTTCCGGTGATACAGTATCAGTGCATGTCATGGGTCAAAAAACCACAGCACTTTCAACCCAAGGGCTTTTTTCAGAGTAGCATTGAGATGCTGTAGTCTGTTGATTGGCTGATAAGAGATGTGTGGGCAGTAGTGTGCCTTGCTGCTTTCACCTGCAGAATCCTATAATGCTTCAAACCAACAGATTTATACTGGTTGCTTTGGCCACATTGGACTTTCCCTTTTTTTAACTTATATTGTAAACCGCCTCATAATGAAGATAATTTTGGCACACAGTGTGTTCAATAGAAAGTGAAAAATGGAAAGTGTTTAGTCATTAGTTTGATTGCCTCTGTACTGTTGTCATATGGGTTACATTTTGCTGATGTCATAGCAATAGTCAGTCACAGCATCATCAAAATTTGACACATTGTATTTAAAGTTGTGTAGTTTTCATGCATTTTACCCAAAAAAGAAAATTCTGTCATCATTTGTTCACCCTAATGTCTTGGCAAACTTGAATGACTTCCCTTTTCTTCCTTCTGTGGAGCACAAATTATACATTTTTGGCCAGTTCAAGCTGTCAAGCCTAAAGTACTGTAAAATAGCTCATGTGCTATAATCCAAGTCTTCTGAAGCCATACGATTGCTTTGTGTTGTAAACAAGCTGACATATTAAGGTACAGTTTTTCTGAACGCCAATGGGTGTGGAAATTTCTGCGGGCGATTTACTAGCAACACGCAAATGAAAGAACACTGGCGCAACATCTCATTTACATCTCGACCAGCGCAATATACCAAGCACAGCGCAAATAAGCATAGTTTCAAATAAAGAATAAAGAAATAAAGAAGCCACAGTACATTGAAAAGAACCGGAGGTCAAAAAATGAAGGGTTGCAAGACGTTTCGATAGATCTGGTATTGCGTGACTCCTAGTTGAGGGTTCCAAGTCATCTTTTATTTTCTGAAGCAAATTAAAATAACATGGCTTGGCAAATGATATGTTCGGATAATGTGTTCTTCTGGCATTCCAAATAAATTAATAACGCTCTCTGTTCTCTGTGGTGCCTCCTCCTAGCAACAACAATTGCAGCTATTTTAAGCGCAAAACAGTTTAAGACATGCTTTTTTGGGCGTTAAATAATGGTGCAAATATCAGTAATTTGACAAGCGCAAACGTTAGTAAATCACGTTGCATGATTCATTTTAATGCTCTCCTCCCATAAATTTTGTGTCCACGCCTTTTTAGTGCTAATTCGTCACTGCGCGTCTTTAGTAAATCCTGACAGTGCTATTTTAACGCCAAAAGAAGCTGTTAGTAAAACTGGCCCTAAGTTGTTATTCACTGATAAACTCCAATGCGACCGGATCAGCTGGTTCTGGAAGCAGTAACTGGTTTTGGAATCTAGAGTCGAATGAACTACTTTGATGTTTTTATGGTTCGGACTTTCTTAAAAAAATCCTTGTTTTGTTTTCCTTTGAAACAAAGAATGTCATATGGGTTTGGAATGTCATGGGCTAAGTAGATGATGACAGAATTTTCATTTTTTTAGTGCGCTACCTCTTGAGAGATTTGACAGTTACAACACCGGTTTTCTGTGTTGCCCAAGATTTGAATCTCACTTCCTGTGAACTTTTTTGAACTTATTGTAACAATCAAAGGATTTGTTGTTTTCTTTATAATTAAGTTATTATTACATTAAATATATAAAAGGTACTCAACCAGAGACCTAAAACAGAAACATATTACACAATATTGTAGACTATTAAAAACATACTTTCTCTTTCTCCAATTTCAGCTGTTTTTTACTACGCTGGCCATGGCTATGAGCACTCCGGCAGAAATTACCTGGTGGCCACTGACGCTCCACGACCCTACCGTACGGAAAACTGTGTGTGCGTACAGAGAGTGATGCACAGTATGCAGGAGAGAAAAGCCCAGCTCAACGTCATTCTCCTGGATACTTGTAGAAAATGGTAAGCCTGCGGGAACATGATGATCTTGTGCAACTTACTGTTTGTTAAAAAAATATCTATTTAGAATTCCAGATTCTTGAAATTGTTCTGGAAATGTTACACGTTGCTACACTGTGCAACGTTTTTGCTATTTTATATCCTCCAGGTACAAACAAAAAGGTCCTCCCTCTGAAATTAAGCCTTTGGCTCCTCTGGGCAACACTGTGTATGGATACGCCACGTAAGTACTGACAATTCTTCGAAGCCTCCAACAAAACTTCTTAAACAGCTGTGATTGTGTTCTTTTTGTGTTATCGTGACATTTGCTTCCACAGGAGTGAAGATGCAGAGGCTTTTGAGGTCCAGGATGGTGGCAAGAGCACTGGGATCTTCACCAAGTACCTGAATAAACATGTCTTAAAGCCGGAGAGGGTGACCCATGTCTTGGAGCAGGTCTCTGAGGGTGAGTGGTGCCACCAATACTCTTCTGTTCCAAAACTTAGAGAGCTGCTTCACTACCTACTGCCTACAGCTTCCTTCTAAAGGTGCTGTGCGGTCACATTTTCGTGGGCGAAATACAGTCATTTCAAACGGAATTCACACGACCATAAATTTCACACGTAGGCGAAAGATTTCCCCATGCAGATTTTGAAACGAGCTCAAGCTGGTCTCAGAGATTTGCAGTGTTTATCAGTAGAAAGCTGCTTGATTTGAAAGCTGTGTGAGCTGTTCTTCGTATGCTGCTATACTGACAACAGACAATGGCCTTTTTGCCCATAAAATTTCACAGCAACTCTCATTTTCAGAGGTCTTAAATTTGGGGACAAAAATAGTAGGAACTTATGATTTCTGTGATTTGGAAAATGTGGACAGAATTGCAGAATCCAGTCATAAAAATGAAATTTACTTTTGTAATGTCCAATGTCACATAGTTTTGGCAAAATTTGGATGAATTAAAAGTAGGGTTGTCCACTTAATCATATTGAATATGGAATAATGGACAAAAAGTGTTGCAGTTTAGTCTACTATACATACTCAAGCACGCATGTTTTTAGTGTCTACTGTCTCATTATATGAGGACATGAACACATGAATTTCATCTCCAGAGCTGCTCTGAGAGTTTGCTTCATGAGCATTTTACTATTTCATTTGATAAAACTATTTGGTAGAATGGAGTTTTCAAAGTAATTTATTAAAAAATCATTTTTTAAGGAATGTCACAATATTTTAAAACTGTAAACCTCTGTTGTGTAGCACTTTGTTTGCCAATTGTTCAAATTTAAGTTGATTACATTTTAAAAGATTAATTAAAGTATGCATTCATTTGATTACCCCACATTTGAAAATAAACAGCTATTAGCTATAACAGCTAATAAAAGCTATTAATAATAGTTAATAATATAAACTGTTTTTGCTGAAATCTGAATAAATGATTAAATGTAAAAGTTTTATGAATATTAACATTTTATTAAAAACAGAATGAAAATGAAATTTGGGAAAAATAAAATGGATTTCACAGGGCCCTATTCAGGAATCACAGTACAGCCTAATGTGATTATTAAAGGTGATTATTTAATTAAATACTGTATATGTCAGAGCTGATTGTGCAAAGTTGAAACGTCTCCAAAGTCAGTACTTAAATGTTCATATCAAAACCCTAACCAGGGCATTTGAGTAATTTCAAAACAGCACTGCCTTGGAAGCACTGTAATAATTAACAATGTTGAAAAATATTTTAATATTTAATATTTTAAAAATATTTTTGTGTGAAAAGTGTAATACAATTTCTTTCAGGATTTTTTGATGAATAGAAAGTTTAAAAGAAGAGCATTTATTTGAAACTCATCTTTTGCAGCATTATACATGTATATTGCTTTATGAATTATGATTAGACATGCTTTTTAAATATTAAAATTTAATTAAACCACTAAAACAGAATCCAGAAAAGTTTAAACATAAATGACAGATTTTGGAAAAATAAAATGGATTTCACAGGGCCCTAAAACAAAAATCACAATACAGCCTAATGTGATTATTAAAGGTGATTATTTAACTGAATGTATGTGAGAGCTGATTGTGCAAAGTTGAAACGTCTCTAAAGTCAATACTTAAACATTCATATCAAAAATTCATATCAAAACCTAATCAGGACGTTTAGAGCCATTTCAAAACAGTGCTGTCTAGTGTTGTTTTTGGCGGCCTGTTTTAATTTTAGTTTTAGTCTAGTCTTTGTGTGAAGCTGTCATTTTAGTTTTTATTAGTTTTAGTCACGTTCATACTCTAAGTTTCAGTCAACTGAAAGTCTGAGCATTTTAGTCTTATTTTATTCAGAATTATCCATGACTATTTTCGTCTAGTTTTAGTCGACGAAAACTGATGACATTTTAGTCAATGAAAATTGTATTTGTCTCTTTTTAGTAATGCAGTTCTATTTAACCCAGTCAATATAGTATAAATACCTAGTAGTATAGACGAAACCAAAATTTTCTTTTAGCCAAACCCATTTCAAACAAGGTTATCTTATTATATTATTGTTACCTTATAGACTCAAGAATACATCCATTACAGACACGGAAGACGCTCTGATTTGAATTTACAACATTTATTTTACCAACCAAACATGTTAGAAGTACACACACATAAATTTTCTCCCAAAGACGAACACCGGCTGGCCGGCCATCGGTACTTTGTTGTTGTCTTCTAAATAATGCCGCGAGTGGGGCTTGAGGAAGTGACATCGCCTGCGTCTGCGCAATGCGACCTGATGCAGCCGCTGAGGTGAGACACAGGAAACAGAAATACTGCAAAATAATAACGCAACTAAACGAGACGAAATAACGTTATAACATTTCGTTTCTTCTCGTTTTGGTCAACGAAAATGAAGAGACATTTTAGCATAGTTTTTATTTTGTAAACCACATTTAGTCTCGTTTTTATTCGTCAACAATATTGCATTATACATTTAATTATAGTCATCGTCACATGACCAGCATTTACGTTGCGTCTTATCTCGTTTTTGTCACGTGATAAAGGTTCGTTGACGACGATATTTAGTCATAATTTTCGTTGACGAAAGCAACACTAGTGCTGTCTTACAAGCACTGCAATAACAAGATATCGTCATATTACATCATACTTCACACATGTAGTGAACAAGGTCACAGTGTCTTTCAGAGCTTTTGATCATTAGCGGATTTATACTTGGAGCACTTGTGAGAGCAACAACTGGTTGACATCCACTGTATGCCAGACACTGGTTTCCTCCCTTGATCCGTCCCCTCCACGGCATGATGTGGACGTGGATTTATGTTTTAATGGTTGAGATAATCTCCCCTCTCCCTGCAGAGATCTTATTTGGTTGTTTGATTGGTCTCTTTGGTAACAGCACTTGGCTTTTTATATTGTAGCTGCCAAAGCATGTGACCTCATTCTCTGGCTGCTGTGCTCAGGTGGGGAAATTTGAGAGCGCTTAACCTAGGGGCTGCGGGGTGCCCCACTTACCCCCCTCCTCCTGTCTCGTATGCTTGTTGCTCAGTCTGCACCCTGTCCCACTGCCATTATCACTGTGTTTGTTATGCCCACAAGCAATATACTGCTTCCTTTCTCAGTAACTGTCTTTGATCATAAATCAATGCTTCAACACTGGTTACTGGTGAAGCACAGCTCACAACTAAATCACTTTAGTGTGGATTTTAGTCTATATTTCTGGCTAGTAATTTTTTTGGAACAAGTTGTACAGTTTATTAGTAAATGTATTTACACTATTATTCAAATTTGAAGTCAGTATTTTTAAAAAATGTTTCTTATGTTTACCAAGGCTGCATTTACAGTCAAACCAAAATGTATTCAGACACCTTCAGCATTTCTCACATTATCACAGCTTATTCGCTGTAGTTTAGAAAATGGTAATAAAATATGACAAGAACTCAGTTAAACTGCGTCAGAACAAATTCATCTTGATAATGTCAGATAATTTTGATAGAAAGGTATGTAACAAAACATGTTCAATTGTAAAATCAAATTTTTGGTCCCAAATTTTTATCAGTTTTAGTGGTAGTCCACTGTATGAAGAATTTTTGGGTATAATATGTCACAGTTTACTTTATTTTGCTATCCTCACTTACATAAATCAACTATAGTGTCCTGCACCCACTAGTAAAAAAAATATCCAAGTTTATATCTGGTGTCTGAATAATTTTTGGTTTGACTGTATTTGATCAAAAATAAAGTAAAAACAGCTGTAAAATAACTGTTTTATATTATAATATATTTTAAAATGTAATTTATTCCTGTTTATTTATTTCAGCATCTATTACTCTAGTCTTCAGTGTCACATGAGCCTTCACAAATCATTCTGATATGCTGATTTGGTGCTCAAAAAACATTTCTTATTATCAATGTTGAAAAATATTTTAATATTTAATATTTGAATGAAAACTAGAACAATTAGAAAAATTAAAAGAAGAGCATTTATTTGAAGCAAATCTTTTGCAGGATTATACATGTATTTAAGGTCACTTTTGATCAATTTAATTTACTATTATTTTCTAATAATGTTATATAATAAATATATGGAAACATTTATTGACACATTGTCATACATTTTTTTTTGTACAGTGCTCTGTTGTGCTACTACAGAAAATGACCCAGCTTGCATTGCTTACACAATAACATTTATATTACAATTGTAAAATCCTGTAATTTTTACAGTGTTTCTGAGCTAAAAAAACAGTACAGCACATTTTTCTTATTTGAGAGCAGAACTTAATATGTGTGAATTGCTATTTTACTTTCTTTTGCAATTAGGGAAGGAACCTTTTAGCATGTTCCTCAAAGGTTTTTAACTTCCCAATTATGTGGACAATTTGCTGAGTCATGTTTCAGTGTCTGATAATCATGATGGACAGTGATCACGTTTCAACAGAACAGTAATAGTATAGTGTGTAGAGAACATGTTCAATGTATTTTGTAGTAGGAAAAGTATTGTGTGGTTTGTAATCAACCCTTTCTTTCTCCTTAAGATCTGGGTAAGGACCCACTGGTGCGTGGCAGGCAGGTAGTAGAGATCAGACACACTCTGACAGAGCCGCGGGCTTTGACCGATCCTGTGCGAACATCTGGACACACCATGGAGCTCCGCCGGCGGGATGCTTGTTGGAAACAGGCTAATGGTATTTACATATTCCTTAACCACCTTTATATTATGGCATTAGAGGTTCCTTTCTCAAATGCATCCTATGTAAACAAACGAACAAGAAAACCTTCATCAGTTGGGTTACTGTACATCCTTTTTCTTTGTATTTTTTCCACCTGAATTCCACTACCGGTCAAAGGTTTTGAATAATTAGGATTTTTTTGTTTTTGAAAGAAGTCTCTTATGCTCTTATACCAAGGCTGCAATTATTTGAATACAGTAAACAGTAAGAAGAAGTGTCTTCTATTTTAATATAGATGTTTTACATTTATTTTTTTCTGTTATGGTAAAGCTGAATTTCCAGCAGCCATAACTCCAGTCTTCACATGATACTTCAAAAATGCTCAATTAATATCAGTTATTGTTGGCGCTCAGTTATTAAAAATTATTTTTATTAATATTAAAAACAGTTTTTGCTTCCTAGTATTTTTGGAAAACTGCAATACTTTGATAAATAGAAAATTCAGAAGAACAGCAATTATTTGTCATTTTTGATCAGTTTATTGTGTCCTTGATGACTAAATATATTATTATTATTAATAGTTCTGTTATTATTTTAATCTTACCACAAACTTTTGAGTAGTGTATTACAGTTTCCACGAAAATATTAAGCAGCAAAAAAAAACCCAAAACAAAAAAACGAACAAAAAAAACTTTCTACACTGGTAATAATAAAAAAGTTAGTTTTTTTTTCAGCACCAAATCAGTGTGTTAGAATGTTTTATTGTTGTTATATTTCTCTTTTATTGTAATTTTGATCAAATAAGAGCCTTCAAAAACATTAATAATCATAATTATTCCAAACTTTTCAAATGGTAGTGGATGTGAGTAAAGGTCTCTTGTTTCAAAACAAGAAAGTTTCCCACTCTTTGACTCTGAGAATTCACTGGGCAGTTTTTACTGCTGTACTTTGAAGATCTTTATTTAAATGACCTCTTTAAATGCCTTAATATGAGAAATAATCAGTTTTGACATTATACAGTATTCTTACATAGTACATTGATCTCTTTTATTTCAAAAGATCAAGGACATTTTCATTTTTTTTGATTCATGATGTTTCCCCTTTAAAATGCTAGATTCACAATCAGTAATGAAGATGCAATTTGAATACATTGAAACAGAAGTCAGTGTCAGTGCCTACAGTCAAAAGTGCTCTATCACCCGTAACCATCTCAGTTTGTGACTTCCGTTTTGGTTTCATTTGTGGGTTAGATTGTGATACATGACTCATGGTAAGAGCACCGCTGAAGGATCATTCATAAACCATGTCTGCTTTAAAAGGAGATGGATTTCCTCCCAAAAAGAGCCAAATTGTCACCAGTGATATGATTCAAACTGATTCCATTATTCACTTTAGACTGTGACAGTTTTTATTTGTCAAGTTAAAAATGTTAAAAGCTGTCATTTAAATATGAGAACAGCCCCATTTTGTTGATTTGAGGAAAAAGTGTTTTCTGACACCTTTAAATATGCTTGCATGTACCAACTTGTACAGGTTTCTTTGATGAATTACCTTTTCGCAACATCAGTAACAAATATAATAGTTATACTTATACTATTTATGTGTTTGCTCATGTTTTTCTCAGTTCTTCCTGGCCAAAGGTCTCTGGACTTTCTGTACTGTGGTGTGAAGGTGGAGCTGAGTTTCTCTGCCCTGTTCTCCAATGTCCTGGTTGTGTTTGGTACAGTGAGGAACACAAGCGCTGTGGCCCAGGACTGCACTCTGATTCTTGAGAGTGAACCAGTAAGTCACAGCTTTTCATGTCCTCTTTTGCTGACATGAACACACACACACACACACACACACACACACACGGAAACACAAGGGGGATATGAGAGTCAGGACGGTAGGGGCCAGAAAAGGAAAGAGGGTTGATTTCATAGAGTTTTGTACTTGAAATTGCTTCTTAAATTTTTCCAAACTTGCGTATGAATGTAATATGGAGGAGGTTCCTGCAGTGGCATTGACCATTAAAGCAAATAATAAAACAAAACAATTTTCACTCCCTTCCTCAGTCTGTTCTAGACAAAATAGCTCTTATATTTTGTATCAAGCATTGCTCACCATCTCTCTTGAGTTGCATCAGATTTTGGTAGCATATTTTGATCATAACTCATAACCAGTGTTACTATATATGTTACACACTGCTGTTCAGAAGTTTGGGATCAGTATGATTTTTAATTTAATTTAATTACTCCAGTCTTCAGTGTCACGTTTCTTCAGAAATCATAATATGCTGATTTATTATCAGTGTTGAAACTGTTGTGATACTTTTTTTCTTTGGCTCATTGATGAATAAAAAGTTAAAAAGAACAGCATTTTAGAAATCTTTTCTAACCGTATAAGTCTTTACCAGTGTTGGGCACGTTACTTTAAAAAAGTAATTAGTTATAGTTACTAGTTACTTCTCACAAATAGTAACTGAGTTAGTAACTGAGTTACATCATTATAAAAGTAACTAATTACCAGGGAAAGTAACTATTGCATTACTTTTTTTTTTTTTTTTTAAATGTCCAAATATGTCAAATAACTTGGATGCCCCCAATATTAAATATGTGTTAAACATTGTACACTAATCTACACTATTTTAATGTTTCTGTGGGACAATGTGAGAGACACCTATCAAATTCAATATAAATATCTGACACTTAGCATCAGTCAGTATTATAATATGATATTATGATCATTTAGCATTATAAGATGATAGAACTTTAGTAATTAGAATAACCATGTATGAATGCATAT
This sequence comes from Tor tambroides, assembly GCA_021397915.2. Lineage (NCBI taxonomy): Eukaryota > Metazoa > Chordata > Actinopteri > Cypriniformes > Cyprinidae > Tor > Tor tambroides. Next base: position 59,910 of record JAFVLL020042830.1, read on the forward strand.
TTGTCATGTTGACTGAACTTAGGACTGGTGGTGGTGCTTAAGATATTGTTTGTCATTTAGTTTTTCTATAAAAAAAAGGGGGATAAAAACTAAAAATAATTATAAGATAACAAAACTACTAGGAATTCTACTACTAATAACAATATAAAACGCACTAAGGATTAATGAGCTGCTGGGTTCATGAATATTAATCACGTTGTCTGCGTTCGCTCGAATTGATTTGCTGAAATCAAAACAGGGTTAGCAATAGGTGAGGACCAGCCAATGAGATTGTCGTTTGCACATTAGTTCCGCCCACTACCAGAGAAACCGGCAGTTCTTAAAAAATTCCAAAGGAACTCGATTATTCTGACAGGAAAATACAACAAAGAATATCGTTTACATGTAGCGCGTCAATTCGGCATGGTATGTAAGGCTCTCTTGCTCTGTATCTTTCTTTGCGTGTGTGAGACAAAGAGACAGCGAGTCGTGCGCCTTCAGCTTCACACTAGAGTTTACGGTACATCAAATACAGTTACTGCACACTGCGCATTCAGATGAACTGAAAAATAAAATGATAATAATATTATAATAAATTATAGTAACGCTGCATTTTATTGTAAGTAACGGTAACGGCGTTGTAACGGGGAAACAGTAATTCGTTTGATTAATCGTTACTAGAAAAAATAACGCCGTTAGTAACGCCGTTTATTTATAACGCCGTTATTCCCATCACTGGTCTTTACTATCACTGTTTATCCTTTTAACATCCTTGCTGGAAGTATTTCTTTAAAAAAATAAAAGAAAGAAAAAATTTACTGACCCCAAACTTTTGAATAGTAGTGTATATTGTTACACAGAAGTTCTATTTTGAATAAACACTGTTCTTTTTAACTTTTTATTTATCAAAGAATCCTGAAAAACGTACCACAGGTCCCAAAAAATATTAAGCAGCACAACTGTTTCCAGTATTGATTATAAATCAGCATATTAGAATGATTTCTGAAGGATAAAGTGACACTGAAGACTGGAGTAATGATGATGAAAATTCAGCTTTGCTTCACAGGAATAACTTGTATTTTAAAGTATATTAAAATAGAAACTATTATTTTAAATTGCAATAATATTACAGTTTTTTTCCCTGTATTTTTGACCAAATAGATACAGCCTTGCTGAGCATAAGAAACTTCTTTAAAAAACATTAAAAATCTTACTGATCCAAACTTTTGAACGGCAGTGTATATATTTATATAATTTATTAAATGAAGCAAACCGGAATGCACTCAGAAGCGCAAATGATTTTGTTTTGCATAGGCAAATACTTTTAAAATATAGCGAGATTTTAGTAAATTGTTCCTCTGATATATTATGTATTTAGCTGCATTTTTATTTTCACAATAGGTTAAACATTAAAGATTTAACAAAAACTGACTTTAAAACAAAGCTGTTGGTCTACTGACCTCTAGGGGTGAAAACGTGTAATACATCCTTGGGTATATTAACAGTTTACTTTTATGGTACCTGTAATTAATTACAGTTTAAGTGGTGATATGTTTTTGTTTTTAGCAAATGCAGGACATTTTCTCAGCTTCTGGTAGATCAGAAGAAATGAACAGTCTGCTTGTGAACAGTGGTGAAACTCCTGACTGCACCCTCAGATTATGTTGCCTTCAAAGACTCCAGGTACATTTAAAGACTT
>JAFVLL020042830.1:64087-66736 GCA_021397915.2 Tor tambroides
AAACAGCGATCAGCAGACCTTTTGTTGCAGGCTGGGAGAAGCGTGCGCAGTGGGTTTTGATAGCAGGTGCCAGCAGCATCCCCCCTAAAACCAGCTCCTTAGAAAATCCTGCAACGCTCGTTGGATTTGGAAGAGTCTTAGCTTGTAAAGGCAGTTCAGATGAGGTTGGGTCTCAGGTTGTTTTTGGATAGAGTGGGCTTGTTTTGCTCTCATCATGACTATTGTTGATGTGCTGGATTCCCATCTGTCAAAACACAAGACTGAAGTGCTGCTGCTGCTGCTATAGTGGAATGTAAATGTTGTAGTTAGCATCTGGTTTGTTTATTTAAATAGGTTAAGCTCTTTAAGAGCAACCTCAAAATTTTTTTGGACCCACGGGTGAGTTCAAGATGTTTTAGGAGTATCCATAGTGATATTTTGATGTAAAAGAACAGTGCACCCAAAAGTCTGTTGTTGTTTACAAACCTGTATGATTGTCTTTTTTTTTCTGCAGAACACAAAAGGAGATGTTCATAACAGCTTCAGAATATGAGTGAGGCTGTCAGTCACTAGCGTTCTGCCTAACATCTCCTTTTGTGCATCACGGATGACAGATTTTTCTTTTTTGGGTGAATTATTCCTTTAACTTTTGCATGGACATCACGCTTGAATTGGGTGTCTGAGGCAAGTCTGTAGTAAACATATCAGGACCGACTTCAGAGAATCAATTTATTCAATTTATTCCCCTTTACAGTTTATTATCATAGTATTGGAAAGTGTTGTATGGATTCTGGCATGATGTCAACGCTACACATCCATTAATAATGTATGCTTTGGTCTCCAAAACTGCCCCTTGGGCACTTGTAAATCAAGCAGTTTAGCAGAGCAGTATGGATGGCTGGCTGCTAAGCACTGGCTGTACAGGAGTGTGTGAAATCCGGCAGATTATGGGAGGTCTGTTAGAAAGGGAGGGTTACATCATAAACACTAGGGATAGAAAAACTGCAACCAAACCTAACTATTTCTCTCTTTTCAATTGTCACTAGTAGATTTTTCTCAATGATCCAACACTGAAAGTAATTTTCCCATTTTATTTTATTTTTTTATTTAAACATTACTCACATTTGTAAAGGTTGTTTTTTTTTAATCATGCACACATAATATTTTAGGAGAAGGTTTAGTTTATTACCCCGCTTTCCCTGAGGGAAACGCTAATTGTTTTTCACAGTTAAAGTGTCAAGTTTTTTTTTTTTAAATTTTTTTTTTATGAACATTTTTGCAGTTTTTATAGGGACTTTGCACAGAAGACATTGTGATTTGGTGTGTTTCACCCATTTTGGTGGGAATATTGATTTATTCTATGTAAAATTATGTTGTGTAATATCCAAAAACTAGCCTATATGTCACACTTATTGTCTCGTTGATGCAGTTTAATACAGACTAATTAATTATTATATTAACTTGTGCAATATTAATGTTGGTGATTAACTACTACAAGTTTTTCATTGGTTGATTCTCAAATTATTACATTTAGTTTTGCACAATGCTGAATATGTTGTGAAATAATTCACAGGTTTTCACCTCAGGACTTTTTAAAAACTAACTATTGTTGCAGTTTTTAAAGGGATGTCACACTATTGATTTTGTGTTTTCCCTACTTTGATAGGAATATTTATTTATTTTACATAAAAATAATGTTGTGTAATATCATGCATAGATGAATTTGCCCCAAAACTAACATGATTGTCTTGTTGATACTGTATAATACAGGCTAATTATTCTATTAGCTTATGCAGTATCATCCGCTAAAAGTTTTTCAGCAGTTGGTAATATTTAGTTCCCCACAATCCTGAATATGTCATTAAATAATTTTAGGGTTTTTTTCACCTCAAGATAACTAACTGTTGTTGCCGCAAACTGAGCAAAAAGAATTATAAAAAAAAAATATATATATTATATTTATAAACGATAATTAACAAAGACACATGCTTTATTTTAATAGGAGACACAGACATACAGCCGAGTGCAGGTTGGCATTTTTTCCTGTCTTCAGCTGTTGTCTTTCTTTGAGGATGCCTTTGTTTCATGTGTAGCTTGAAATGAAACGGGAGCCCACAGATCGCTTTCCATTACAGTCAATCTGAGAGCATCCTATTTCTCAGCCCTCAGAAGTCTGAGAGGACTGTGGCTCCTATGACACGCACTCCCTCAGGGCTTTCATATGGTTTCGACACATCAAGACAATCATTGCAAGTTAGAGAGGATTAGAAGAAGGAAAAAAGAGAGGAATTTTTCAGGAGCCACCTGAGTGAAGACTTTAAACTGTCTTTATGAGGAAGAAGTGTTTGTTTTATTGCCACAATTCCACATCGTGTTGACTTGTTGATATTGAAAAGCCTGTTGAGATGATTTTACAGTGAAAGCAAAAAAAGTTTTAAGAAACATGGAAGAGATTACGTTGGAATGTTTTTTTTCAGTCCTTGTACAGCACTTATAAGTGTCTAAAGACATTTTCTTGGCTTACAGTGACTTTATATGTAAAAATGACAGTAATTTACTGTGAAAGTAATGTAATTAGTTTACAGTAATTTACTGTGAATTTACATACAGTAATTTACTGTGAAAGTAATGCAACTAGTAGCCTGTAATTTACTGTGAATTTACAGTCAA
>JAFVLL020042831.1:0-21986 GCA_021397915.2 Tor tambroides
TTTACAAAAAGTGCTTTTGTAGAAAGGGATCTAATATTCAATAAGCCAAGCTTTATCATGTGTTTATCTGTATTATATCTGTTTTTTATTTGTTTGACATCAATTAAATTGTTACTATTACTTTGGTTTGGATGTTTTCTGTATTTTCTAGTTTGGGGAAGAGACACAGTCTCTATAGTGCGACCAGAGGAAAATCTCCAGCTCACTCCTAAAGAAATCATCAAGAACCTCTTGTCTACTGCATTAGGACTCTTGTTCAGCAACAAAACCAATGCAAGTAACCGTTTACAACTATTTAGATGCGTGTGTAAGTTTGAGCCCCCTTTTAAGGTGAATTTTGATTCTCTGATGATTCTCATTAGGCTGTGATTAATTGATGTGAAATACTGCCATTCATTTGCCCTTCTATCTCTCTTCCTTACTTTCCTTCATTTTGTGTGTGTTTTGCTTAATTTAGTGGTATGTTCGCTATAGTCCCATATATTAAATCCCTTACATTCACAACTGATTGTCTCTGTGTCCTGCTCACGATTCGAAGGCACTGAATGTTGCTCCTTGCTACATGCTAAACTACTGCTAGTACTGCATAAAGTAGGAAAGCTATTGTTCCTTGGCCAGGAAAATAATCTTTCCTAGAACTGATAAATAATTATATTGTCTGCTCGGTGGACGGACAGATCAAATAATTGTAAAATCGATTCTGCTACAGTTCATTTTAAGATCTAATCTAAATATTTATTATTAATTATAACCAGTTATAGTTAATTAGAAATAATTTGCTACATACCTATAAGGCCCTGAATGGTTTGGCACCTCAGTATTTGAGTAAGCTCTTATCACACTATAGTCCTTCACATCTGCTGTGATCTCAAAACTCTGGCAATTTGATAATACCTAGAATATCAAAGAATATCAAAATTGATCATAATTCATATATTTCAAATGGACATTATTTAATTTTTTTCATAATGCATGTTTCAAATGGACATTGTTTTCATTTTGTAGAAATATTTTCATCTGTGTAATCATAATTCTTGCATTTCAAATGGACATTATTTTCATCTGTATAATTGAATTACCCGATTCAATTGAGCACACAAGTTTTTAATGCAAATGTTTAGATTTTATGCACATCTTAGCGTTCCTGTTCAGCTTTTTTTATGCAATATCCCAAAATTCACATAAACATGCGTGGATGGAAATATCTGCACATAGTCTGTCATGCTAGACTTTCCATTCACTTCTGTTCATTTCCATATGAATGTGGGAGAGCGTTTTGTCTTTCACTTTGTATTAGTTCAACTAATGTTAACTCTGACATGTAACTTCCTAAAGAGCAAAATGTTTGAGGATCTAAACCTCACTGATTTTCTTTTTGGCTCAGTATAAGGTAAAAACATGCTAAATGTTTGCTATTGCACACTTACATTGTGTTTTGAAAGCCATAGTCTGTATTCAGTTCATGCAGAATGTCCCTTTACATACAAACTGCTGTTTTGTCTATGAATTGATTTACGTCAACACCAGCGCTAAACCAATTTCTGTTCAGTTTTCATATCAAAAGTTAACAATGTTATGTTATGTTATGTTATGAGTCCCATTCCTGTGTAATCATGTGTTTTGTTTTGTGTTTGATTCGTGACTGTTATATAAGTCATTTCATTAGCTTTCACAATGTATTCGCTGCCATGCGGCCACAAAGCGACCGGTGTATTGGTAATTGTCTTAGCATGTTATTTCTTGGCATGAGAGTTTGAATCTGAAGATGTAGTTGTAAGAAGCATGTTTGCAGGATCTGTGTGTGTTTTGTCTGACTGTAAATGCTGTTTTCTCCGCTGGATTCTGCTGTTTTACAGCTCTCTCGTCCCGCCAGAGGCTGTAATTACACTTCCACCAAATTACTTCACCATTATGGCCTCAGTTTGTGTCTGGATCTCAGGCCTCGCCTGTCCCACTGAACGGGGCTCGTGTTTGTGACAGCTGAACAAAAACATGATACCTGCACTATCAAATGTGCTAATGCGTGTCATGCTGAAGCCTTTTTAATAATAAACTTACATTAAAACAGGTACAGACTGAAGGATTTGTTGAAACCTGTGAAAGATGTGAGAATGTTGAACCATGTGTCTTTTTTCCAGTTCTCCATGATTCTGAATGTCGTTGATGCCATGTGTTTGAGGAACACCTCTGTCATTTGTGAGTGACTGAAAGCGTCTGTGTGAATGTTTTTGGATGAAATGTACAGTAACCTCTCCATATCTCAGACTTTATCACCTCCAGCTGTTTCTTCCTCTAGCAGACGGATGACGAGGCTCAGGATCTGAATCAATGTTCTGCTTTCGTGTTGGGGAAAGTTGCTTTTAAAAGTAATGCATTACAATATTTCATAACTCCCTGAAAAAGTTACTTATTGCATTACTTTTTACTTTAATAACGTGTTACATTTCTTCTGCGTTACATTTTCTCATCTCGGCTGGGCTTCACTTTGTTTTTGTTTTGTTTTTTTGTTTTTTTTTTTATATAAAAAGTTTTTGGCAAATGTAAAATCTTTCACCCCAAAGGTGAAATAAATAAGCGTCAGGCTGAAGCTGCTGTTGCATGAAGAACAGGACGCAGGAGAAGAAAGGTCAACACTCTTCAGCAAAAAAATTTTTTTATGTTTATTCGTATGGTTGAATTGGATCATCGAAGGTAAGCAGCAAAGACACTGGTTAATAAAATGAGGTTAAATACATAAAGGATATATGTTATTTAACATATTTAATTGTTGCAGGTTTGTGTCATATTCTGAGTTTGCGTTTTGGTGTTTTTGAATGTGAATGTGTTTTAGTGCAGGTGAGATGAGTAAATACGTGTTGATATTTAGTCTAGAACTACAGTAAGATCATGTTCCCACACAACGCTCTGCACTTACTCCTGATTTCTCTCAACATGGCAACCCCAGAGCTGTCAGTCAATACTTGAGAAACAAAGTAACTGCTGTTACTTATTTGAAAAATAACTCAGATATTTCCTCCTAAATTAAAAAGTAATGTGTTACTTTACTATTTACTTAAAAAAGTAATCTGATTACGTAACTCACATTACTAGTAATACATTACCCCCAACACTGCTTACACAGATATGATCATCATGATATATCTATGTGTGAACATTGTGGCATTCAGTCTAATGTCTTTTTGTGTCTTTCCTTCTGTGTCTCTCCCTGAATGGACCACAGGAGGGCACCTCAGACACAGTGAACATGCACTTCTCTATCTGTGTGTGTGTGTGTGTGTGTGTGTGTGTGTGTGTGTGTGTGTGTGCGCGTGTGTGCATGTCTTCACTGGCCTATTCAGACACATGACACACACACAGCAGACATAAACAAGCTGTTATTTTAAAGATTATCCACCATCAGCTCTCTCTGTGTGTGGCTGTTCAGTTTCAGCTCTTTTAATCTAACTGTAAACATTCATCACTCAAATCACAAAAACTGTGTTGTTAATTTTAGTAAAGGTACCTGTGTGATATTTAAGCATTACACTCTTTAAAATAAAGGTGCTTAAAAGGTTCTTCACAGCAATGCCATAGAAGAACCATTTTTACTTTAATGAACCATCTCTTTCTTACCTTTTTATAATATGAAGAACCTTCTCTCTTTTTTTTATTTATTTAACTAGGAAGGTCCCATTGAGATACAATATCTCTTCTACCAGGGAGTCCTGGTCAAGATAGGCAGCAAAGGACAAATTTACAAAGAAATACACATCACCACACAATGAACAAACATAAAACACAATTTTCTAAAAACAATACAAATCCTAGTCAGTTATTAAAACATGTACACTGTTCTATATAACCAGACTTAGCGAGAGATGGTACAGATTCCATATGTAATGTACCTTGAAGCTCATTCGATACATACAGAGCATAATTAGAAAAAGCAGAACGACCTATCTCTGTATGAAAAATCGACATCTTAAGTAAGAGTTTATCTGTTGATCTGGTATTATAAATATTTGTGCAGTATCTCAACAAACTAGATATATACTGTGGTAATTTACCCATTAAAGCGTTTAAAATAAAAATTAACATATGTTTTTTTCTCTTTAAGCAAAACGAAGTCCATTTTGTCATTTCATATAAATTACAGTGACGTGTGTGGACATTTGTACCAGTAACAAATCGTAAAGCAGCACGATAAACTACATCCAGTGTTTTCAAAACATTCTGAGGTGCATGCATATAAATTATATCACCATAGTCCACTACTGATAAAAGAGTACTTTCTACTAAACGTTTTCAAGCAACAAAGGAGAAACATTTTTTTAAATGAAAATAAAAACCTAACGTTGGTCTCAATTTCTTTAAAAGACTATCGATATGAGAACTGTAAGTCAGCTTATCATCGAGCCAGATACCAAGATATTTGTAAGATTCAACCCCTTCAATCTGTGTACCATTTAAAGTTTGAATCATAAAATCATTTAATGATATTCTAGACCATGTAAAAATCATGTATTTAGTTTTTTTAGCATTTAACACTAATTTTAAGTTACCAAGAGAAGTCTGAAATGAATTAAAAGCATTCTGTAAACAGTCCATTGCCACTTTTAAAGATGGAGCTATAGTGTAGATGATAGTATCATCTGCATAAAAGTGTACATTTGCTGGCTCAACCCCTTAGAGAATAAAATTGGCCTCAAAATTGATCCTTGAGGGACACCGGTCTTCACTATTAAAGGAGCAGAAATATAATTCTCTATGGACACACACTGAGTCCTTCTTTCATCACAAAGAAGCTTTTGTGAAACAGAAAGGTTCTTCAGATGTTATGGAACCATTTAGACAAAAAAAAGGTTCTTCTATGGCATCGTGAAGCACTTTTATTTTTAAGAGTGTATATGGGTTAAGCTTCTCAATAACTGTAATTGATGTAATTGATTCAAAATCTACCTGAAACTGTCTGTCTCTCATGTGTCAGCGGTGACAGAATGTCTCTCTCCCTGTCAGACAGACATGATGCATGTCTGCGTCTGCTCTTTAAATTCAGCGGCACAGGTACTCTGACATTCTTCAGAGATCATGTCGTACTTCCACAGATCTGAGCAAATGGCGAGGCTTTTCCTGGTGATGTGTGTGTGGGGAATCCTCCCTCAGCCGGCAGAGCAGGTGTGTGAGAGATCGTAGAACTCATCATTTCTGCTACAGAAATACACGTACATTTGTATGTGTGTATTTGTGTTTAGTTGCCAGTTCCAGAGGGTTTCAATCTGCTGCTGTATCCGATATCAGTGATGGGGCCCTATGGATCTCAAACAGTTCTGATTCCAGTGACTGAGCAGAACACACAACGCAGCCAAACTCCAAACAACAGCAAGGTGAGTGTCTGGAGTACAGATTAACGGTATGAAAATTTCTTATCACAATCATAGTGACTTAAATTTTCAGTATTATCACGGCATTCTTCAAATATGCTGGAAATGTTCAAAAAGTACTGACACATAAATCATTTCACCAAGTTTTAGATTTAATATCAACAAACAACAAATAAAACGAGTTTTTGTTTGCATAAACACTAAAACAGTAACAATGTCCGGATTTTAAATGACAAGACGACTGACAACAGTTTATCTAACAGCATATTTGAAATGTTCAAATAAAACTTTGAAAAGGTTTCATAAAATGGTAAAGCTCACATTTCAGCCTTTAAATGAAAAAAAAGGGTTAAGTCAACATTATAACTGGTTAATAAATGGTTATATGTATTTTATCTGCTCCATAAATAATTCTAGATACCTTATCTGAATTGTTTAAATGTGTAGAATCCACATAAGCTTGTTTTTCATCAACCGGTCAAACTTTACAGCAGTGCATGCAGATTCGGTCTGTTTTTAGTCCAGACAGAAACTGCACACAAGCTTAATGTGAAAGTGAGTCTCTGTAAATCCACTCTCTGACAGCAGATGGAGCAGCAGAATTACAGCTGTTTTCTGCAATGTTTTCACACAAAATCTTTATCATCAAACTGGTAATCACTCTATCCCTAGAGTAATGAAAAGTGTTTGTGTGTGTATTTGTCATTTTAACCCTTTCTCTGCACAGATCAGCGCTCAAAGTGTGTCCAAGCCTTTACATGCAAAAAGTGGGTTTCTCCAGCCGGACCCCGCCCCCGACCCCGCCCCCAGCCCCGCCCCAGTCCCGTCTGAGTCTTTGGTTCAACAGGGGCAGGTACAGAGCAGCTCTCAATTCACACGCATTTCCTCAATTTAATTCAACTGAATTCAAGTTTATTTGTATAACGCTTTTCACAATACAAATCGTTGCAAAGCAGCTTTACAGAAAATTTATGTTTCTACATTATTTCTAGGAGTAGGTTATTAGTGGTACAGTAAAAATCATGCAGTTAGTTAAATTACATGTAATCAAACAGACGGTGAACACTATTAACTGCAGTGATTATATGTTGCGATTAAACTTATAGCAAAATTTAGTAGTTTCATATGTCTTCCTCAGCACTGCACCCTGCTCCGTCGTGATGGCTTTCTTGATTTCTTTTTGTTTCAGATGTCGAATTTCGTCCCCTCAAGTGTCCCTCTGCAGGTCAGTCAGTCTTCATTCGTCAGACATTTTCTCATTCTGTAACTCAAAAGTCAAACCTCACACAGTTTATAATTCCCTCGTATGTCTTTGTAGAGGTTCACTTTGGGTGTTTCTGTGTGATTTTTAGGTCTATTCATTTGTCCAGCAGGCTGTAATCGTAAGTGTGTTTGCACAATTTCACGTCAGATAAACATCTGCTTATAAACTGAATTAAGACATTGAGTAATTTTTGTTTCAGTCAGACTCAGGCAGTTCAGAGGAAGCAGCCGCTGCTCAGGTAAACATATACACTCACACACTGGTATTCCTATCATTATTATTCATCGTTATCATTCAAAAATGTCCCCTCAAGGTCAAAATATACTGCTATTACTATCCTTGTGGGGACATTTGGTCCTCATAACGTAGGGAATACCAGGACACACACACTCACACATAAAGATTAATTGAACTAAAAATTGAAATGGTCATTTATTGACACACATCATTTTAAGACTTTCTTCTGTGGAGCATGAGGAGAAGTTTAGCCAAATGTTCATGCTGCTTTTTTTTCCCCCTCACACTGTGTTACGGGGCAAACAAGACGTGAGGCGTACGGATCCATTTGCAGACTTTTATTTACAGGCATGGTCAATAACGGGCAGGGTCAAACATCAGCAGACAGATATGTTGAGGGCAAGACACAGAGTAATCCTAAGGCAAGCGTGGGTCGACGATCGGCGAACAATATCCAAAGGGGCAAGGCAGAGAGATAATCCAGGTACAAGAGCAATAATCCAAGCGAGGGGCAAACACAGTCCGAACGGCAAGGCAAAGGGTAATTCCAGGAAACACAGGCAGGTATCAAACACGAGAAGATTAACAAGGCAAGGCAAGGCAAGACTATGAAAACTAAGTGGGCTCCGTAAGGTAGCTATCGCTAAGATAAACGCTATACAATACTCGGCGATAAGACGGAGGAATCCATGGCTTAAGTAGTGTGTGTGATTGGGTGATCAGTGAAATCAGCTGTGTGTGTCGTCAGTGCACTGGATGATGGGAAATGCAGTCCGATGGTGAATGGCAACAGTAATGTGGTGCAAGAGTCAATGCTGTGAGTGGGTGACCTCTGGTGGTGATTGTCCAGAAGTGCATGGACCAGATTCGTGACACACTGAAAGCAGACAGTGACTGGACAGTGCAGTTTTTTTTCATGACATAAAGCTATCATTGTGTTTTTATCAGTTTTAAGAGCATTAGTTTGTCATGAATATGTACAATAATGTAATTTTCATGTTTGAGTGAGCTATTCCCTTCATGTCCACCCTAAGTCTACGTTCACACCGCAGGCAAATGTGGCCCAAATCTGATTTTTTTCTGCTCACATGTGACTCAGATCTGTTTTTGTCATGAACAGCACAAACCGCATGGAATCTGATCTTTTCAATTACGATTTGTGCCACTTCCATATGTGGTACTAAATCCAACACAGGTCAATGCGACCATACTCATGCCAGAATTCATGCGACTTTTATGTCACTCTAGATCAACATTTGTCAGGATTCGGCACTCATGGGAGTCACTTCAAAGATTTTACATACCCAAAGTTATCAAGACACTTGTGAAAGGTAGTCAGTGGAAATACAGTGATGTGTCAGAACTCATAAGTATTACAGTGACAACTCTATACACAAGCAAAACATGAGGACTCGTACTATAAAGTTTCAAAACTCTTCTGTCACATCATTGTCATTATTTTTCATATTGCCTGTGCATAATTTTGCTGGCTTCTGCAGCAGATCACTCTATAAATAAATGCAGAATTGCTTACTTTATGTCCTCCGTGTTTACTTCCATATGACAGCGCAAGTGTTGCCAAGTTTTCCAGCAGAATCAGGCTACTTTTTCACTGTTGCTGCGAAGTATTTTCCCCCCTGAACATGGTTGGGCTAGTTTTGGACTAGTTTTGAGAAGCAATTGGGTGGATTTTGTTCTGAAAACCTGGTAACCCTGTTTGTATTGTCTTTTTGCACAGGCGAGTCAGTTCAGAACCATGATTTGTTCGCACTGGAAATCTGATATTGGCCACATTTAAAACAACAATGTGAACATGTATTTTAAAACATTTGGAAAAATCAGAATTGTGCACTAAGTATGAACGTAGCCTAAAAGACACAGTTTATGGACTGTCCCATGATGAGATGTCTGTTGTTACAGCACCTCTCATTTTCTCAGGTGATCTATATGGTTCCCATCAGTGTGGATTCACCCAGCATGGGTGTGATGGAGCCCAATCCTGACCCGGGACACCTGAAGGTCACGACCCCTGCTGTGGCGCAGCCGGACGCTCAGGGACAGCTGGGGAGAACTGCAGGGACAGAGAGAGCCATGCAGACGCCCGCTCCAGGAGAGAAAGGCCTCTGACCACAAACACACCACAGGACAAACACCAGCCGATCAGATGTGAAAGGCCATTCACTGATGCATGGAAACTCTTCTGTGCTGATTTATACAATGACTTCGGTTATAATTACAACTTCAATTTCAGCCATTAAGCAGCTCTACAGACAATATGTGACCCTGGAGCACAAAACCAGTCATAAGGGTCAATTTTTGGAAAATAAGATTTATACATCATCTGAAAGCTGAATAAATAATCTTTCATTGATGTATGGTTTGTTAGGATAGGACAATATTTGAAAATCTGGAATCTGAGGGTGCAAAAAAATCTAAATATTGAGAAAATCTCCTTTAAAGTTGTTCAAATGAAGTTCTTAGCAATGCATATTACTAATCAAAAATTAAGTTTTGATATATTTACGGTAGGAAATTTACAAAATATCTTCATGGAACATGATCTTAGTATCCTAATGATTTTTGGCATAAAAGAAAAATGGATATTTTTGACCCATACAATGTATTGCTGGCTATTGCTACAAATATACCTGTGCTACTTATGACTGCTTTTGTGCTCCAGGGTCACAGATGGTGTCATTATTCAGCTCAAATTATTCAGCGAGCTCAGCTGATCATAGCCAGTGTTGGGCTAGTTACTCAAAAAATTTAATATATTACTCATTACTAGTTATTCCTTTCAAAAGTAATATTATTACTTTTTATTATTACTGATTACTTTCTGGCAACAGTAATTAGTTACACAATTAGTTACATTACATATGTTGTAATTGCACATCTTCCCCATAAAATTCTTCTAGAATGTCACTAACAATATATTTCTGCCTCATCATTTGACCAAAATCCACATTGGATCGCAGTCAGTTACAAACACTCAGTGGTGATTAATAGTAATGTTCAAGTAAAAGTGTTGTATTAATCTCATTAATTGTCATGTGTACGTTGAAGCTAATTGTAGCTCTAATTTCTCTGTTACCCATATACAATTATATTCCATGATGTATTTTATCAAAAGAAATCATATAAGTTCATAAGAAAATGTTTTGTTCTCTAAAAAGATTTTATACAATTTATACCAGGATCAGAGGGATGTAATGCCACGACTTACACAACAGTGTTCAGATCACATTTTCTCCTGACAAAATCAATGTAACGGAAATATTTCCATCCGTTGAATGTAAGCTGAATATAAGCTTGCCTGCTGCACTGGTGACTTCATGTGTTCATGACTTGTGAAAATTATGAAAATAACTCTAGGAATTATTAAATTGTTGGACTTCAGATCAGTAAGGGTTGAGGAATCGAAAGTAACTAAGTAACGAGCTGTTTTATGAATGGTAACTGTTATATTTTTACTGAAATCTTATTAGTAATTAGTTACACCACTACTGCAAAAAGTAATATTATTACTGTAACTAGTTACTGCCCAACACTGATCATAGCTAAATCAATACAATGAACAATCATTTTCTTTTATGCTTCACAGATTATAACATTCAGTTCTCTTTAGTGTCACTGTAGTTCAGCAGCGTTCCCAACAATCAGTTATATACTACAGTTGATACTTTAGATATCAAAGACAAGCAAGTAACAAAGAAACACTGAGGTTTTATTTTATTCAAGGCAACAGAGGAGATGAATTCTGACTGATTACGCTCGAGACGCTACCAGATAAACAAAACGAATGAGCGACTGAACTGTGCTTATCGTGTTTCTGTTATTTGCCTTGGATTAATACTGCAGTGAGATCCAGCTGCTGATTGTTGTTTTCAGGATGGGAGTTACTGTGAGAACTTGGCATTTCCTCTTGGTGTGCGTGACCTTTGACCTCAGTGTCATTGCCTTTCCATGGATTTGTTTATTTACATTAAAGTCTGGTGCCGTCCTGTGTTTGTGTGACTCCCAATTCATTCGATGTTTATTTACTGATAACAGTTTTTAAATAATCTAGAAGTTTTAATCTGTTCTATTATTTAAAGAACTGTGGGTTAAAGTAGTGAAATTAATGAGAAATGAGTGGATTTTGTCCTCCGTGACACAAAGGTCTTAAAGGTTCAAACTGTAGAGATCCATATCATATTTGTATATCTCTGCATTCTACAGCTGAGGTGTTTGTTCTATAGCAATACAGCAAAGTACTTTTCTAAAAAAAAATACAGATTCCATAACTATTTACACATTCACAGGTAAAATAATGTGATTACGCTGTAAGAGAACGCCTGTAATGTGAAGGGACTGTATCTGTTTCCTCTGGTGGAGTCTTTAAGGCGGATGAAGTGTCGAGTTAACCTGAACGCCACAGGATTAACGGGTTTATGGGTAATTAGTGGAGAGAGCTGACCGGGCACATTATCAAACAGATAATCTCTCAACCTGCTGCACTCAAGGTGAACGCCGCAAAATAATGAACACAAACACATTAATCACACGTATGATGAGAGCCAGATCAAGATGATTTTACTGTAAGTTCGTCTGTGGCAGAACCAACACAAACTCTAATTCTGATCCAGAACTCATGACTGAGAGTTCAGTGTTTGCTGCTCAATCAAGGGCTGTGTGAAAGATCTCCCAGTCAGCTGGCTGATACTGACTTCATCAGGAAGTCTGAGGTTTTTCTGTCTCAGATTCTCAGTGGATTTGCTCAGGTCCTTGTGTGTGTGTGTGTGTGTGTGTGTGTGTGTGTGTGTGTGTGTGAGCGAGTGACCTGGTCATCTGTGTAATCCCAAATCCTGCTGTGCCTGCCTGAAATCCTCTCGTGGTCCGCCATCGTTGGGAATACTCAACAAATTATCACCGTTCCAGGTTTATCACAAACATACTCTCATGCTTTTGTGTGTGAGAGAATGAGCTCATGCTTTCGCTGGCGTACCTGTGATGATGATGATGACGATGATGATGATGATGTCAGGTGTGTGAAGGCAGCAGAAGGTGAGTACCGACGCTTCAGCTGCTCCATTTATTATTATTATTTCATTTTACTTAGATTTACATTGTACGTCTGTCCTTTCGGTTGAAGATAAAAGGGAAAGCGAGGCTGCAGTTTCCGCTGTCACTGTGCTGCTTATGTTTATGACATACTGCGAGATTCTTACTGTTAAATCCATAACAGAAATCCATAGCAGAAATCCAGTACTGCATGTTGTCTTTCTTTTTTAACACTTGGGACATTATTGAAGTACATTAAAATTAATTTAAAAAATGTCTTTATTTGGCTTTTTCCAATCCCAGTTCATTCGACTAGTCCAGTTCAAATAGCATTTCTGATACTGAAGCATATGGAAGAGAATCTCAATCTCAGTTATTGTGAACTGAATCTGCAGTTATTAAAAAGTGAAATGTGTATTTTTCTGCAGTTCTGTGTGACAGGCAGGTGGCCTGACCAATCAGCTGTGATGTCTGCTCGAGTGAGGCCTCTGGCCCCGCCCACATTTCTCCTGGAGGGGGTGGAGCCGGTTGCGATGGCCACAGAGGACATTATGTGAGCGATGCATTATGGGTGACAGATAAATGGATTATTATCTCGGATAGAAATCAGTGGTTGGCTAATGATCGATAAGTTATCGGTTATTGATTTGACTTTTTTTTCTGAAGAGAAAAGAAGCACCCAGATGCTGGAACATTCTTCAACACCAACAACAGCAATAACAATGAAGAGTGAGTTCACACACACACTACACACACTTACACTTCAGGTGCTTTAACCGCTTTAATCCTTGTGTGTCTTATATTCACAGAGAGGAAAAAAAGAAGAAAAAGAAAGAAAAAAAGGACAAGAAGGAGTAAGATGAGATGATTTTTCAAACATTTGCTTCATTCATTCATTCATTCATTCATGGTTTATTTTATATACGTTGATGGCCAAAATGATTAGAACACTAGTATAATCAGCAGCTAAAAATGGTTTTAAGTCAGTTATTTCTATCTTTTGCTGTAGTGTGTCAGTAGGAAATATCAGTTTACATTTCCAAACATTCATTTTGCCATTAATTGTAATAATCCAGTGAGATTTTTGAGATCTGATCTGATCATCATCCAGTCTGTCTGGAATGACATGAAGAAACAGAACAAACTGAGACAGACTAAATCCAGAAGAACTGTGTCTCCAAGACGCTTCAAGAAACCTCCTGCAAAGCTCCTGAGAAACTCTGCTCAAGTGCACCGAGGACAAAAGCTGCTTTAAACACAAAGGATGCTCACACCAAATGTTGATTTCATTTAGTTCATAGAAGTTAATTGATAAAGAAAATCTATTTATGACATTATTTTTAACAGCATTTTTATACAAGTGCCTCAAACTTTTAACAGCACTGTAGCTTTGCAGGGAGCTTTCTTGAAGCATCAGTTCTTCTGGATTTAGTCTGTCTCAGTTTGTTCTGTTTCTTCATGTCATTCCAGACAGACTGGATGATGATCAGATCAGATCTCAAAAATCTCACTGGATTATTACAATTAATGGCTAAATCAATGTTTGGAAATGTAAACTGTTATTTCCTCCTGACACACTACAGCAAAAGATAGAAATAACTGACTTCAAACCATGTTTAGCTGCTGATAATACTAGTGTTCTAATCATTTTGGCCATCAACGTATTTGTGTTATTCCAGGAAAAAAGAGAAGAAGGAAAAAAAGGAGAAGAAGGAAAAGAAAAAAGAAGCAGAAGAGAAAGAGAAGGAGAAGGAGAAAGAGAAAGAGAAAGAGAAAGAGAAAGAGAAAGAAAAAGAGAAGGAGAAGGAGAAGAAAGAACCGTAGGTTCATCTTTTAGACTGTCAGACTCCATCATCTTTGCCTCTTTGTTATTGATCTTGTATATTTCTTAAATGTGAAGCATGCCATTTTTACGCCACTAGAGAATCTCATTTGTTGGTTTCAGCAGTAGAAGATGGGAACTGTTTGGTGCAGATACTCTGTGCTCTATAACTCTATAATGTTGTGTTCCAGCCCAAAGGAGATTGAGGTTGTGGATCCGGCGGGAAACATGTACTATAACTGGCTCTTCGTGATCACGTGTCCTGTGATGTACAACTGGGTTCTCATCATAGCGAGGTGCCAACTCTTACTTTCACCTCACAACACAACACTCAGCTCTTTAATAGTTTAGTCCGTTTATATACGGCCATGGATCTCAGCTCGACTCTCTCTCTCTCTGTCTCTCAGAGCTTGCTTTGAGGAGCTGCAGTCAGACTATCTGATGTACTGGTTCATCCTGGACTTCTTATCAGATGTGGTGTATCTGCTGGACATGGTGTTCAGGACCAGGACAGGTGAGCTCCAGCTTCATCACATCCCTGGAGAACACTGAGCTGAACTGAGCTGGACGATAACATCACTGAATTCAATGATGAACTAAGTTTAACTGAAAATTGAGTGTTTACTATTGTCCTTCTGCATTATTACACACTATTTTTCCTATTTAATACTGTAAAGCTGCTTTGACACAATCTGTATTGTTAAAGGGATAGTTCACCCAAAAATGAAAGTTCTGTCATTAGTTACTCACCCTCATGTCGTTCCAAACCCGTAAGACCTTCGTTCATCTTCAGAACACAAATTAACATATTTTGATGAAATCCGAGAGCTCTCTGACCCTCCATAGACAGCAAGATCAAGGTCCAGAAACATAGTAAGGACATCGGTAAAATAGTCCATGTGACATCAGTGGTTCAACCATGATTTTACGAAGCTACGAGAATACTTTTTGTGTGGAAAGAAAACTAAAATAACAACTTTACTCAACAATTCGTCTAGGATGGTGCCCTCGGGTGATGTGGAGGAGACACATTGTTGTTATTTTTAAAAGCTGTTATTTTTGTTTATTTTTCCACACAAAAAGTATTCTCGTAGCTTCGTAAAATCATGGTTGAACCACTGATGTCCTTACTACGTTTCTGGACCTTGATCTTGCTGTCTATGGGAGGGTCAGAAAGCTCTCGGATCTCATCAAAATATCTTAATTTGTGTTCTGAAGATGAATGAAGGTCTTACGGGTTTGGAACGACATGAGGGCAAGTACTTAATGATAGAGTTTTCATTTTTGGGTGAACTATCACTTTAAAAG
This sequence comes from Tor tambroides, assembly GCA_021397915.2. Lineage (NCBI taxonomy): Eukaryota > Metazoa > Chordata > Actinopteri > Cypriniformes > Cyprinidae > Tor > Tor tambroides. The sequence goes on from JAFVLL020042831.1 coordinate 15,035, forward strand.
TATTATATGAATAAAGGTGACTTGACTTGAAATCTCGGTGTGTTTGTGCTCAGGATATCTGGAGCAGGGGCTGTTGGTGAAAGACGAGAAGAAGCTTCGCGATCGCTACACGCAGAGCATCCAGTTCAAGCTGGACCTGGCCTCTATGGTTCCGACCGACATCTTCTACTTCTACTTCGGTCTGAACTACCCCGAGATTCGCATGAACAAACTACTGAGGGTCAACCGCTTGTTCGAGTTTTTCCAGCGCACCGAAACACGGACTAACTTTCCCAACCTGTTCCGAATCTCCAACCTCGTCATGTACATCGTGATCATCATCCACTGGAATGCCTGCATGTATTACTCCTTCTCCAAGGCCATCGGCTTCGGGACAGACAAGTTCGTGTATCCGGACACCTCAGACCCGGAGTTCGGCCGTTTGGTGAGAAAGTACGCATACAGCATGTACTGGTCCACTCTCACGCTCACCACCATCGGAGAAACGCCGCCCCCTGTCAAAAACTCAGAGTACTTCTTCGTAGTAACAGACTTCTTGGTCGGCGTGTTGATTTTTGCCACCATTGTCGGTAACGTGGGCTCCATGATCACTAACGCAAACGCAGCACGAGCGGATTTCCAGGCTCGCATTGATGCCATCAAACAGTATATGAGCTTCCGAAAGGTCACCAAAGACCTGGAGAAACGGGTCATTAAATGGTTTGATTTCTTGTGGACTAACAAGAAAGCGGTAGATGAGAGGGAAGTGCTAAATTACCTGCCGGACAAGCTGCGGGCAGAGATCGCCATAAACGTCCACCTGGACACTCTGAAGAAGGTGCGCATCTTCGCGGACTGCGAGGCCGGGCTTCTGGTGGAGCTGGTGCTGAAGCTCCAGCCGCAGGTCTACAGCCCTGGAGACTACATCTGCAAGAAGGGTGACATCGGCCGCGAGATGTACATCATTAAGGAGGGGAAGCTGGCTGTGGTGGCGGACGACGGAGTCACGCAGTTCGTGGTGCTGAGCGACGGAAGCTACTTCGGAGAGATCAGCATCCTCAACATCAAGGGCAGCAAGGCGGGCAACCGAAGAACCGCCAACATCCGCAGCATCGGCTACTCAGACCTCTTCTGCCTGTCCAAAGATGATCTAATGGAGGCGCTGACTGAATATCCGGACGCCAAGGCCATGCTGGAGGAGAAGGGACGACAAATCCTCATGAAGGTATGCGGTTCAGTAAACGGCCCTTTCACATGAGCCTCGAGAGAGTGATGCATCGAACCCTATATGACGAAGAGTGGGAACAAAAAATTAATTCTTCACGTTCTAACGATTCATGATATAACGAAAACATTGAACATTCAAAATGTCAATTTTTTAATATGCTTTAAAACTTTCTTTCTTGGTTATACTGCCGTTAAAGCAGTGGTCACCAACCTGTCAATCCGGTAGATCTTTATCACTGTCCCAGTAGATCCCGAAAATAACAGTAAAATAAGTACAAAAATGCATTACATTTCTCCTTTGTACTGTAGACAACAAGCTCACTGTTCACGATGGTCCAGATATAGGAAGAAAATATAAATACTGAATTTGGGGTGTGGGGTTATATTAATGTATCACTGAAGGGAACTGTCTTGAGAAAAGTTTCAATGGCAATGGCGTTTTCTTCTTCTCTTATCTCGGTATAAAGTGCAGCTCTGCTTTGTTTACAGCGGTAACCAGGGAAACGCTATATCCGGCTGGCTCATAAGCGCCACCTGCTGGCAGAGAGTGAATTTGCGCCTCATTCAGACCTGCTGCTTTTGTTTCATGAAGATATGTTTATGTAGAAATAAATAAATAAAACTTAAAGTCACACCATTCTGTTTTTGCTTTAAATCCTGAAATTATACAATCTAATTTAATAAACAACTCCTCATGCAAGATGTGTGTAGCATCTTTGTTTGTATCGAGATTAAAATGCAGAGGTTGCTTCTAATTTCAGATATTTTTAATTAAGGTCAGTTTGTTTGTTATAAAGCAAATAGATTTTTAAAAAATCAGTATGAGAATCAGCCAGTTTGCTAGTTAAGAAAATAAAAATAAAATCTGATTCTGAATCAGCTAGGATCGGTGCATCACTAATGAAAATACTAAATAAAAGGCCTCAAACTGGAAGTGCAATCTGGGCAGTCTTTTTCTATCAATTCTTCAATAGGTAGATCTTGTCTTTCATAAAGGCCGAGGTCAGGGATCTTGGGCCTAAAAAGGTTGGTGACCACTGCATTAAAGGAACATGCAAACATTATGGGAATGTTATTTTTGAATATATACATGCATATTTTTGCCTTTCACAGTATACTCCATTTGATATTGTGTGTGAACGCAGGCGGTCGACACGTGCTGTAGAACGATCCCTCTAAGTCCAGTGTCTGTGCTGTTTTTGTGGCCAGTGCTGCCACCTTGTGGAACAACTGATTAGTGCAAAACCAAGTCAATGCGCATGTGCGATGTACAAAGACGCGGTCACAAAATTCAGGTGGTGCTTGTACACACATACTATTCTGATGATGAAATTTGAACTATATGCGCACTATATGCAGACGTTTGCATATGCGCAAAAACTGAAGTATACTTTGGGCATACTCATGAAGTATACTCAGGCATCATGCATGCTGTCTTGAATGCACTTATGTGACCCTGGAGCACAAAAGCAGTCTTCAGTAGCACAGGTATATTTGTAGCAATAGCCAACAATACATTGTATGGGTCAAAATTATCCATTTTTCTTTTATGCCAAAAATCATTAGGATATTAAGATCATGTTCCTTGAAGATATTTTGTATATTTACTATCGTAAATATATCCAAACTTAGTTTTTGATTAGTAATATGCATTGCTAAGAACTTCGTTTGGACAACTTTAAAGGAGATTTTCTCAATATTTAGATTTTTTTGCACCCTCAGATTCCAGATTTTCAAATAGTTGTATCTCAGCCAAATATTGTCTCAATTTCAAATTTCAGAAGATTTACCATTATGAATGGTTTTGTGCTCCAGGGTCACATACTAAACGGAAGCAGTAAAAGTGTGGATTTACTCTTTTAATGTTCTGTCATTTTTATCCATAGGACAATCTTCTGGATTTAGAGGTGGCCAAGCAGGGTCCCGATCCCAAAGACATGGAGGAAAAGGTGGTGAAGATCGGCAGCGTGCTGGAAGATCTTCAGACGTGCTTCGCCCGCCTCTTAGCCGAACACGAAGCCACACAAGGGAAATTGAAGAAGCGTGTGACTAAATTAGAAAAGAAGATCACAGACTCCGGCGGAGCGGCGCTCTCTGAGATGCTGGACCCAGAACTGGCCACTGCAGAGAAGAAAGAATAGGACGAAAGCTGCAGACAAACCTGATTAAACAAATTAGTTTTAGAACTTTGAACAGAAGCCTTGTATATTTTGTGGTCCACCTTTGGTTTGGACTGGATTTGTGTGGCTGGATAAAGCTGTAGATACACACCACAGCAGTGTGTGAGTGAAGAAGAAATCTGATAAATCTGTTTGGTTCTTCTGTCTACCTGCGACTGATAGCATGCGAATGTAAAATACTGTACAGATGATTGGTGTTCACAGCATACTGATTATATCATGTGTCATTTATTCTGTTATGTCTATCATGAGAGAATATAAAGATAAAATGAATCCTTTTTGTTAGCAAAAGTCTGTGTGATCTAGTTTCACTCAAAATCTTGTAATCAACATTTATACTTAGAGAGAAACACTAATAATTATGCTGATCTAGCAATATCAGTTAAAGTTCAGAGAACTTAAATGGGCTGTAAAAAAATTCTTCAATAAAGAATTTCTGACCAGACCCTTTCATACGGTGTTTGTGTTTTGACGCTCTTATTCTACTGTATATACACTACCAGTCAAACCTTTCTGAACAGCAAAATTTTTAATGTCTTTTAAAGAAGTCTCTTCTGCTCACCAAGCCTGCATTTATTTGATCCAAAATACAGGAAAAGTTTGAAATATTTTTACTATTTAAAATAACTCTTTTCTATTTGAATATATTTTAAAAATGTAATTTATTCCTGTGATTTCAAAGCTGAATTTTCAGCATCATTACTCCAGTCACATGATCCTTCAGAAATCATTCTAATATTCTGATTTGCTGCTCATAAACACTTATTATTATTATTATTGTGTTGAAAACAGCTGAGTAGAATTTTTCAGGTTTCTTTGATGAATAGAAAGTTCAGAAGAACAGCATTTATCTGAAATAGAAATCTTTTGTAACGTTATAAATGTCTTTATCATCCATTTTGATCAATTCAAAGCATCCTTGCTAAATAAAAATTTCCAAGCTTTTGAATGGTGTAGTGTATAATGTTACAAAAGCTTTTTATTTCAGATAAATGCTGATCTTTGGATCTTTCTATTCATCAAATAATCCTGAAAAAAAGTACTCAACTGTTTTAAATATTTATTATAATTATAATCAGAAATGATTCTGAGCATATTAGAATGATTTCTGAAGATCATGTGACACTGAAGACTGGAGTAATGATGCTGAAAATTCAGCTGCGCATCACAGAAATAAATTACAGTTTAACAGATATTCACATAGAAAACAGTTATTTAAAATAGTAAAAATATTTCACAATATTACAGTTTTTCTGTATTTTGGATCAAATAAATGCAGGCTTGGTGAGCAGAAGAGAATTCTTTAAAAAACATTAAAAATCTTACTGTACAAAAAGTTTGGACAGGTAGTGTATATTTATTTTTCCTTCACTAATGATGGATTTGTAATGTGAAAGGCGGACGCGTCATTGAATGACGCTATCTCAATGCTGACGGGAGTTGTAGTTTTTACGGGAGGATTCCGCCTCTCCGTGCTCTGTTAACGACTACATCTCCCATCATGCTCTTCGGTGCTGCGGTCTTCCGCATGCGTGCTGATTCCAGGGCTGATCGTTAGAGTAAGACTCTTTATTTATATCAAATCATTTTTCTTAACATTTCGCTCATATTACCTCATGATTATACACTGATTCATTCAGTTACTAATTAAAAGTTTAGTAATTGGAACGGTCGCTTTTATTGAAAGCTGACGTGTTCTGTAACGCTTTCACCGTGTTTTACCGCTTTGTCAATGACTTTACTATGTTTTACCGTGTTTCATTAAAGATCTTACGGTGTTTTGTCACTGATTTTACCCTCATTCATGTTTACCGTTTTGCAGGGTTTCATTAGTGATTTGACAGTGTTTCGTGTGATTTCACTCTTGTTTACAGTGAGATTTTACCCTGATTTACCATGTTTCATCAGCAGTTTTATTCATTTTCGTTCGTTATTGATTTGACTGTTTTGGGGGGTAATACTCTTGTTTACAGCGTTTCGTGTGAGATTTAGCCTTTTTAATAAGCAATTTTACTCATTTTTACTCAGTGATTTGATGGTTTCTTTAGTGGTTTTACTCTTGTTTACAGTGTTTGGTGTTGTATTGGTAATTTTACTGTTTTTAGTGGTCTAATGGTGCTTCTTTGGGGGTTTTTACACTGTTTTACCATATTTGGTGGGTGATTTGCCATGTTTCTTCAGTGGTTTCCCAGTGATTCAGGCTTTGATGGATCCGGCGTGGAGGCAGCGGGGTCGGGGACGGGGTCATCGTCCTCCTGGGGCTGTGGGGTCAGAGGTCAGAGGAGCGAGGGAGTCTCAGTCCAGGTTTGAGGAGATCAGGAGGTCTGACCAGGCGGCCGCCCGGAGACTGGCCACCGAGCCCCACAGCTCTTCCTCTGAGGATGAGGATGAGGATGATGTTAGTGAAGAAGGAGGGAAGCGAGGGAAGATTCTCCAGTCGGCTCTGTCTCCATACAGCATTCACTCAGGTACTGACCTCACACTCCTGTCACAGCCCTCTACAGTGCGAGTAAATCACTGGCATACGCGACTAAATCTTCACTCTGGGCGACTGAATGATGTCTAGTATTAGCCACTGGATAATAAATGCTCAGATTTATAAATGCTCGCCAGTGTGTGTTGGAGGCTCAGTATAAATTTAGCACAGATATATTTTCACTCGCCGAACAGCGCTTCGGTTTTACCTGTCAGAATAACGGAGTTCCTTTGGAATTCTTCAGCTTTTAAGAAATGCCGGGTTCTCCTGTAGTGGGCGGAGCTAATGCGCAAACAACAATCTCATTGGCTGGCGCTCACCTATTATCGTCCCTGTTTTGATTTCAGCAAATCAGTTCGAGCGAACACACACAACCTGATTAATATTCATGAATCCAGCAGCTCGTTAATCCTTAGTGTGTTTTATATTGTTCGTAGTAGTAGAATTCGTAGTAGTATTGTGTTCATATCAGTATTATTATTATTCTTTTTTTCTTTTTCTTTTTTTTTTTTTTGAAACACTAAATACCGAACAATATCTTAAGCACCACGACCAGTCCTCAATTCAGTTAAAATGACAAATATACATTACTATATAAAAAAGTGTATCAAATATTTAATATTAGTCTGGCGAGTAAACAAAAAATGTACTAGCCAATCAGAGGCGTCATGCCCATTCAAAGTGAGGGGGCACGTGCCCCCTCAGATTTTTGAGCCAAGTGGATTTTGGATGCAGCTTCCAAAAGAGAAAAAAATAGCCGATTAATATTTTCTATATTTAATGCAATCACACCGGCGTGATTAGAACGTTAAGTGCGTCATATCATCAGCTGCTAAATTCAAATCTGCGTTCCCTGGCTGGCGCTGAGCCAGAGATAAACGCGTTTTTACAGCGCTGCGCATTATAACCAATCACACACGATGCTGTTGAGCTTATGAATGCAATGGTCAATCAGAGGTGTTCAGATGAGTCATCGCTAAAATGCGGCGTTTTCTTCACTCGCTCGCTGACTGAATATCTCTCTCTGGCGAATTCTCTCGTCAGAAACAACAAGTGCAAATGTGTGTACGAATCTGTAAAATATTAATTT